>JAFLJL010004905.1:53805-56305 GCA_018398815.1 Conus ventricosus
CTTCACCTCGAAAAATTTCGGAAAAGGGCCCCCGGGGGGGAATCCTGCAGTTCCTTGGGCCTGGTAGGTGCCCCCGGATAGGGGGGGATGATCTTCTCGGGGGCTCCGTAAAGCCCCAGCAGTTCCAAACACTCTCTGTCCACACTGTCCGGGAAAACCTTTTTCAAATCTATGAAATTGATTTTTTTAAAGGGGGATTCCCCTCCACACTTCCCACATGGGTCGTAGGGGCGATCTGGTGGCACTTTATTTGTTCTGGGGAAGCCCGCCTTTCCCGGTTTTCGGAGCTTGGGGTGGGCAGCCCTTTTTATTCTCTCCAGTAGAAACCCCGTTTTAAACCTTGCCTGGGGTTGACAGGGGGCATGATCCCTCGGTTGTTTCTGGGGTCCCCGGGTCTCCTTTTTTTCGGGACCCTTTTACAATTTCCCTTTTTCCACTGGCCGGTACCTTTTCCTTTCCCTTTTCCCGATCTTTCTTTTAAAAGGCTGTATTAGCATGTTTAAGCTGTCTCTATGTCGGCCCTTTATGGCTTCTGCGGTATCTCGTCCGGCCCCGGCCACCATCCCCCTTTTTTTAGAGTCATGATGGCCCCTTTTTGGGGCTCTGCCTTTTAGGGTTTGTTCACAGCTGAAAGGGCAGGTCTGTTTTCGGGTGGGATGTCTGGGGGTGCGTCAGGGGGGGGGCGGGTTTACACTCCCGAATGTTTTGCCCATCTTTTTTTGCTGTTTCCTCGGTTGTTTTCCGTGGGGTTTTCCCCTTTTGTCCCTTTACGGCTTTTTGTCGGGTGGAAATTTCCCTTTAGCTTCTTGGTCACCAAAGGGACAGGGCCTTCAAAAATTCCCCTTCCGGGGGTGCCCTCGGGTTGCTGGCCAGGCGGGCAAAAATAGTCCCCCTTGTCCCTTTTTTGATGCTTTTTTACTTCCCCCTTCGCGCTGTGTTCTCTTCCTTTCCTTTGCCCCCACGGGTCTTGTTTGGCTCGTGTTTTGTAGCTTTCTTCTCTCCCTTTTTTTCCAAAGTTGGGTGGGGTCGGCAAGTCCATTCTTTTTTGCGGGCCTTCTTTTTTGCCGGATCTCTTCACATTTTCCCTCCGAGCTTCTTGCAAATGGGTTTCCCCCTGTTCCGATGTCCCTCTCACTGTCCCTTTTATTTAGCTCTTTTTCGGGTGGAAAACCGGGTTTGGGAAAGGTGAAACAGGGAAAGCTTTTCTTTTTGGGTCCCTGTTCCGGGGGCATCCGGGCTTTGACCTTTACGTGTGTTTTTGGTTTTTGGTGAAACTCTTGGGCGAAATCTCACGTTTTAAAAAAAAAGGGGGTAGTCTGATGAAAAAGTCCCGCAATCTATCACCCTACAAACCCCCATGATCTCCGGGAAATTTTCGGGGTTTTTGCAGAGGGGGAAAACTGGTTCTCCGTGACATGGTTCGGGGGGTTTTCCCTGTGGCCTTGTGGATGCGGGTTTTTTGGGGAAGATGCTTCCTCCCATCACCCGGGGTTCAGGGCGCCCCAGGGCTGGGAAAACGCTCACCATTCCTTTTATTTTTTGTCCCAGTCCAAAGTGTCCCCATGAGGGCCCGAGCCTTTTTTGTTTTTTCCCTTTCCCATCTTGACGTTAAAATTTCCCATCAGTTGGGTTTTGTCCTTTCCTCTTTTTGTCTATCCCCTTCTGTTGGTTTTGGGGAGAAACATCTTTTTCTCTTCTTCCCCTTTATTGGGGGGAGCATAGCACTGGATGATGTTCACCTGATTTATTCTTTTTTCCCTGGTAAACTTGGTGGGGAAAGAGCATTTACAGGTTTCCCATCCATGAGTGCCCCTTGTCCTCCGGTTTCCAACTTCCCGGGGCCCCACCCTCGGGGGGGGGCTCCACCTCGGGGTTTTCCTTTACAGCAGCTGTTCTCCAAAGAAAGTCTCCGCTGTTTCCCGTTGTAAACCACCTTTCTCACCAGTCCTACACTCCGATCTTGTATTTTTTTCAACCTCTCGCAAATTTTGGTTTTTCCCTTTTTTAAAACCCTCGGCCTGGTTCCGTGGCTACTTTCGTTTGGGTTGGGCCCGGGGGTTAGAAGGGGAAATCGGCCTTTCAAGGGTTCCCTTTTGGCTTTCATGGGCCCCCGGCCAAAAAATCTCCGGGTGGGGACCCTTCATTGGGGCCCCGGGGAATGGGTTTGGGGGTTTATTGGGGGTGAGTTCTGTAACCCCGTCTTTTTTTTACACAGGGTTTTTTAGCCCTACGCAAACCCCCATCCCGGGGCGAGGGGGTCCCCCTTTTGTCGCCTCTTACACATGGGATGGCAGGGGGCAGTGGGGTTATTCTATCCCAACCCACAGGGGAGACCAAGCATTCACCCCAAAATTAAAAAAACACACACACACAAACACCACACACACACACACACACCCCAAAACACACACCCACACACGTTAAAATCACTATGGGAAAAGACTTAAATTTAAGACAACAAAACAACAAAAACAAAACACACACCACACAACCCACACAC
>JAFLJL010004906.1:2500-15413 GCA_018398815.1 Conus ventricosus
CACCTTGTGGGAATGGAGAAAAGGAAGGATAGGTGTAAACGACCAGGCCTGTCCAAGACATCGACAGCGCCATCCACCACCCATACTCCGGGTCAACAGCGCCATCCACCGTCCATGCCTCTGGGTCAATAGCGCCCTCCACCGCCCATGCCTCTGGGTCAATAGCGCCCTCCACCGCCCATGCCTCTGGGTCAATAGCGCCATCCACCGCCCATACCTCCGGGTCAACAGCGCCATCCACCGCCCATACCTCCGGGTCAACAGCGCCATCCACCGTCCATGCCTCTGGGTCAATAGCGCCATCCACCGCCCATGCCTCTGGGTCAATAGCGCCATCCACCGCCCATACCTCTGGGTCAATAGCGCCATCCACCGCCCATGCCTCTGGGTCAATAGCGCCCTCCACCGCCCATGCCTCTAGGTCAATAGCGCCATCCACTGCCCAAACCTCGGGTCGGGGACCTGAGAGATGCTGACCAGGAAGATACCTTTTGAAGCGTGTCGCCAACAGATCGATGGTGAGACTTGAACCACAGGTCCCACACCGACTGCAGGCCGGCCTGTTGAGGGCACAGTCTATCTGTAGGACCGTAAAGGACATGCTGGGCAGGTGGACATGAGACTGGCATTGGACACGACATTGGAGGACTCGTCCCGAGGGGTCTGACCAAAGCCATCAACTCCACCATGGCCCAAGGGAGGACAGGAGTGGACTGTGGCCCGAGAGCAAGGTCATTCTGGACAACCAGTTGTGAGAGACGACCTGACCTGTCCACTGTGGGTGAGACGGTCTGACCTGTCCACTGTGGGGGGAGACGGTCTGACCTGTCCACTGTGGGGGAGACGGTCATGGACAACCAGTTGTGAGAGACGACCTGACCTGTCCACTGTGGGGGAGACGGTCTGACCTGTCCACTGTGGAGGAGACGGTTCATGGACAACCGTTGTGAGAGACGGTCTGACCTGTCCACTGTGGGGGGAGACGGTCTGACCTGTCTACTGTGGGGAGACGGTCTGACCTTCCACGTGGGGAGACGGTCAAGGACAACCAGTTGTGAGAGACGACCTGACCGTCCACTGTGGGGGAGACGGTCTGACCTGTCCACTGTGGGGGAGACGGTCTGACCTGTCCACTGTGAGGGAGACGGTCTGACCTGTCCACTGTGGGGGGAGACGGTCTGACCCGTCCACTGTGAGGGGGCGGTCTGACTGTCCCCCTGTTGTCTACTGTGGGGGAGACAGTTGACCTGTCCACTGTGGGGGAGACGGGCTGACCTGTCCACTGTGGGGGAGACGGTCTGACTGTCCACTGTCGTCCACTGTGGGGGGGACGGTCTGACCTGTCCCTGTGGGGGAGACGGTCTGACCTGTCCCCCTGTGGGGGAGACGGTCTGACCTGTCCACTGTGGGGGAGACGGTCTGACCTGTCCACTGGGGGGAGACGGTCTGAAAATGTCCACTGTTGTCTACTGTGGGGGAGACGGTCTGACCTGTCCCTGTGGGGGAACGGTCTGACCTGTCCCCTGGGGGGAGACGGTCCCGACCTGTCCACTGTGGGGGAGACGGTCTGACTGTCCCTTGTTGTCTACTGTGGGGGAGACGGTTGACCTGTCCACTGTGGGGGAGACGGGTTTTACTGTCACTGTGGGGAGACGGTCTGACCTGTCCACGTGTGGGAGACGGTCTGACTGTCCACTGTTGTCTACTGTGGGGGGACAGTCTGACCTGTCCACTGTGGGGGAGACGGTCTGACCTGTCCACTGTGGGGGGACGGTCTGACCTGTCCCCCTGTCGTCCACTGTGGGGGAGACGGTCTGACCTGTCCACTGTGGGGGAGACGGTCTGACCTGTCCACTGTGGGGGGGAGACGGTCTGACCTGTCCACTGTGGGGGAGACGGTCTGACCTGTCCACTGGGCGGGAGACGGTCTGACTGTCCACTGTTGTCTACGTGGGGGAGACGGTCTGACCTGTCCACTGTGGGGGAGACGGGCTGACCTGTCCACTGTGGGGGAGACGGTCTGACCTGTCCACTGTGGGGGAGACGGTCTGACTGTCCATTGTTGTCTACTGTGGGGAGACGGTCTGACCTGTCCACTGTGGGGGAGACGGTTTTGACCTGTCCACTGTGGGGGAGACGGTCTGACTGTCCACTGTTGTCTACTGTGGGGGTGACGGTCATGACCTGTCTACTGTGGGGGAGACGGTCTGACCTGTCCACTGTGGGGGAGACGGGGCTGACCTGTCCCCCTGTGGGGGAGACGGTCTGACTGTCGACTGTTTTGCTACTGTGGGGGAGATGGTCTGACGTGTCACTGTGGGGGAGATGGTCTGACTGTCCACTGTGGGAGAGACGGTGTGGCCTGTCCACTGTGGGGGCAACAGTCTGACCTGTCCACTGTGGGAGAGACGGTGTGGCCTGTCCACTCAAGGGAGGGCGGTCTGACCTGTCCACCGTGGGGGGAGATGGTCTGACCTGTCCACTGTGGGGGAGGACGGTCTGACCTTCCACTATAAGGGAGACGGTCTGACCTGTCCACCGTGGGGGAGACGGTCTGAAACCCGTCCACTGTGGGGGAGATGATCTGACCTGTCCACTGTGGGGAGACGGTCTGACCTGTCCACTGTGGGGGAGATGGTTGACCTGTCCCCCTGTGGGGGAGACGGTCTGACTGTCCATTGTGGGTGGAGATTGGGCTGATGTCCACTGTTGTCCATTGTGGGGGAGACGGTCTGACTGTCCACTGTTGTCCACTGTGGGGGAGACGGTTGACTGTCCACGTTGTCCACTGTGGAGAAGACGGTCTGACCTGTCCACTGTGGGGGAGATGGTCTGACCCTGTCCACTCTGGGGGAGACGGTCTGACCCGTCCCCCTGTGGGACAGACGGCGTGTCCTGTCCACTGTGGGAGAGACGGTCATATACAACCATTGTGACAGACGGTCTGACCTGTCCACTGTTTTTTACTGTGGGTGAGACGGTTCTGACTGTCCACTGTGGGGGAGACGGTCTGACCTATCACTGTGGGGGAGACGGTCTGGGCCTGTCCACTGTGGGGGGGACGGCCTGACCTGTCCACTGTTGTCCACTGTGGGGGAGACGGTCTGACCTGTCCACTGTGGGGGAGACGGTCTGACCTGTCCACTGTGGGGGAGACGGTCTGACCCGTCCACTGGGGGGGAGGATGGTCTGACCTGTCCATGTAGGGGAGAACGGTCTGACCTGACCACTGTGGGAAGATGGTCTGACGTGTCCACTGTTGTCCACTACAAGGGAGACGGTCTGACCTGTCCACTGTGGGGGAGACGGTCTGACCTCTCCACTGTGGGAGAGACGGCCTGACCCGTCCACTGTGGGGGGGGGGGCCCCGGTCTGACCTGTCAACTGTGGGGGAGACGGACTGACCTGTCCACTGTGGGAGACACGGACTGACCTGTCCACTGTGGAAGAGACGGCCTGGCCTGTCCACTGTGGGAGAACAGACTGACCTGTCGACTGTGGGACACGGACTGACCTGTCCACTGTGGGAGAGACGGCCTGACCTGTCCACTGTGGGAAGACGGACTGAACCTGTCCACTGTAGGAGAGAATGGATGACCTGTCCACTGTGGTGGAGACGGCCTAACCTGTCCACTGTGGGAGAGACGGACTGACCTGTCCACTGTGGGAGAGACGGCCTGACCTGTCCACTGTGGGGGAGACGGCCTAACCTGTCCACTGTGGGAGAGACGGAGACTGACCTGTCCACTGTGGGAGAGACTGACCTGTCCACTGTGGGGGAGACGGTCTGACCTGTCCATGTTGGGAAGAGGATCTGACCTGTCCACTGTGGGGGAGACGGTCTGACCTGTCCACTGTGGGAGAGACTGACCTGTCCACTGTAGGAGAGACTGACCTCTGTGGGGGAGACGGTCTGACCTTATCCACTGTGGGAGAGACTGACCTGTCACTGTAGGAGAGACTGACCTGTCCACTGTGGAAGAGACTGATCTGTCCACTCTGGGAGAGACTGACCTGTCCACTGTGGAGAGACTGACCTGTCCACTGTGGGAGAGACTGACCTGTCCACTGTGGGAGAGACTGTTTGGATCTGAAGTACGCAGGACAGCACCTCCTAAGCCCCTTACTGACGACAATCATTGCAGGACACCACCTCCTAAGCCCCTTACTGACGATAATCATTGCAGGACAACCACCTCCTAAGCCCCCTACTGACGACAATCATTGCAGGACACCACCTACTAAACCCCCTACTGACGACAATCATTGCAGGACACCACCTACTAAACCCCCTACTGACGACAATCATTGCAGGCACCACCTACTAAACCCAATACTGACGACAATCATTGCAGACACCACCTACGAAACCCCACTACTGACGACAATCATTGCAGGACATCACCTCCTAAGCCCCTACTGACGACAATCATTGCAGGCCATCACCTCCTAAGCCCCTACTGACGAAAATCATTGCAGGACACCACCTCCTAGCCCCTTACTGACGACAATCATTGCAGGACACCACCTCCTAAGCCCCTTACTGACGACAATCATTGCAGGACACCACCTCCTAAAACCCCTACTGACGACAATCATTGCAGGAAACCACCTACTAATCCCCTACTGACGACAATCATTGCAGGACAACCACCTCCTAAGCCCCCTGACTGACGACAATCATTGCAGACATCACCTCCTAAGCCCCTACTGACGACAATCATTGCAGGACAACCACCTCCTAAGCCCCCTACTGACGACAATCATTGCAGGACATCACCTCCTAACCCCCCTACTGACGACAATCATTGCAGGACATCACCTCCTAAGCCCCTACTGACGACAATCATTGCAGGACATCACCTCCTAAGCCCCCTACTGACGACAATCATTGCAGGACACACCTCCTAAGCCCCGTACTGACGACAATCATTGCAGGACACCACCTCCTAAGCCCCTACTGACGACAATCATTGCAGGACACCACCTACTAACCCCCTACTGACGACAATCATTGCAGGACATCACCTCCTAAGCCCCCTACTGACGACAATCATTGCAGGACATCACCTCCTAAGCCCCTACTGACGACAATCATTGCAGGATATTCACCTCCTAAGCCCCCTACTGACGACAATCATTGCAGGACACACCTCCTAAACCCCCTACTGACGACAACATTGCAGAAAACACCTACTAACTCATATGACGACAATCATTGCAGGACACCACCCCTAAGCCCCTACTGACGACAATCATTGCGGGACAACCACCTCCTAAGCCCCCTACTGACGACAATCATTGCAGACACCACCTACTAAACGCCCCAAACTGACGACAATCATTGCAGGACACCACCTACTAAACCCCCTACTGATGACAATCATTGCAGGACACCACCTAGTTAGTTAGTTAGTTAGTGTTTATAGGGTCCAGCGGACTATAGGAGCCAAACAGGACCTCACTATCATATCTGAGTCTCTTGATACAAATACCCACACTAGTATTAACACATCACTTAAAATTTATGAGGACAAAAGCGCAATTAACTTTTCAACTCCTTCGACACCTGTGAACATTAATAAAACCCTATATTTTAAAAAATAAGTTTATCTCTTTCAAAAAAGAAAAATAAGACCCCACTGAAATCTCACGAAAAAGAACCGATAAATCACTGGTGGAAAAGAACTTCTCCCTAATACACCATCAAATCAGCAAAATTCTGTAAAAAAAATGATTAACACTGAACAAGCTGTCACACGCAAACACACCATGGGGGGTCTTCCCTCTGAATACCAACTGTGCGTTATAAGCTGTGCCCAATATGTAACCGTGACAAAATCGTTTCCCTCTTTACGGTTACGTACCACCGATGGAAAGGATTGGTTAAATCTGGGCAAATTTAAACAATTTATTATGAATTTGATTACACCATTCACTCTGCCACAGTTCACGACAATACAAACTGGTTTTAAATAAACGTAGATCAGAGTGAGGAACAAACTGCATAGGCCTCCTGGAAAGACTTGCACCGAGAGCTTGTTTGGCTGCTTTTGGTCCACCACTGATTTTACCATAGATTCCCATGTGACTGGGGACCCACAAGAAAACTATATGCTTTCCCAAAGAGACAAGCTGATATGAAGATCATGAATACCGCTAAAACTGGATGTGATACTTCTCTTGCGACAAAGCTGACAATGCCGACAATGAATCCGATAAATAAGGAAATCATTCTGATCTGATCTGGACACCGCACTGAGGCCAGATTTAAAAGCCTTCAGTTCAGCAGTGTAAACAGATGACCAATCCCGCAATCTTAGCAAAGTAGGCTCCTGAAAATCGTTATCACCCACATGGCACTGCAGCGGCCCCTCTCCCCTTTCTTAGAACCACATAAAAATCTTGATAAAATCTTTATAAAGTTCACATTGCCCAAGATAAAGCTGTTTTTTATGCAACACTCGGGGTGACCTCCTTTCGAAATTGAGTTAAATATAAATTAATCTCTGGATTGGCGACTTTCCAAGGAGGTAAATCATCTGAAAATGGACCATCATCAACCAGCATCAAGGTCAATGCCAGCTGCCCCCGAAATGGGGCAAAATACGAATTACCCAGTGGAGGAATCCATTTGGGCTTTAAGTCATATTTGGCTCTAAAAGGCGGGTTCATGACAATATCATAGGCAGGGTTTTCTGGATTAAAGCCCTCACTTTCAGGTAGTAATTCATGGAAAGACGCAACCTCCTTAGCTCCAGGGGGGGTTCACCCGATTCAGCATACAAACTTTCTTTTGGAGTTTGCGAAGGCTCCCAGAGCAATTCCGCGGGTCCTTGATGATGGATTGGATCAAGAGCTTTGAGGTAAACTTTCGTGCAGAACCAAATACCACACACCCATAAATCTAGTTTTGGGTCTCACCAAAGCTCGATACAATCGCAACAAAGTTCGCTTGTCTGCACCCCAATCAGTGTGACTAATAACCTTCAAAAAAATCAAACCTGACTGGCAAGATTGTTTAATGTATTTAAAATGTGAGGCAAAAAAGAAAGCTTATTATCAAAAATAACCCCAAAAATTTCACTTGTTTGGAAACTTTAATTACCTGACCATTGAGACTGATAGCTGGTTCTAAGACCTGAGTTTTTTTTTCCCTATGGAAATGAATACACTCTGTCTTAGTAGCTGAAAACTTAAATCCATTTTCAGTAACCCACTGCTGAACACGAATAACACAAAATTGAAGTTGACGCTCAGCTGCAGCCAAAGTTTTCCCCCCCTTGGCAGAGATGGAGAAGTCATCAACAAATAATGACTTATCAATTCCAGACTTTACTGACTGGACGATGTTATTAATTTTCAGATTGAACAGAAGTGGAGAAGGATGCTACCCTGAGGGAAAAACCCCTCTCCTGCTCAAAAGGATCTGAAAAGGTCGAATAAAGTCTAAACACTGAAATGCCTGTTAGACAAAAATTAGCAATAAACATTGGTAAATTACCTTTTGAAATCAAGTGCCTTCAAGTCCTGAAGAATTCCATGCCTCCATGTTGTGTCATAAGCTTTTTCTAAATCAAAAAGAATAGAAACTACATGTTCTCCATTGATCAAAGCATTCCTGATAAAAACTCATAACGAACCAGATGATCAGTAGTACTGCGGTTGTTCCGGAATCCACACTGGGAAACATCTAAGGCCCCCAGACATTCTACTGCCCATAACAATCGAGAATAAAACCATTCTCTCCATAGTTTTACAAAAAGCAACTAGGGGAGAGCTATGGACGATAGTTGTTAGGATCCGAATGATCTTTCCCTGGTTAGGAATAGGGTAACAACCCCTCTGTCCAAGAAGGTGGAAAATACCCTGAACCCCAAAACATGATTAAACAGAGACAACCAACCTTTTAACCCTCAGCTGGCAAATTTTTGAAAAAAATTGATAATGAATGTCATCTGGTCCAGGAGCTGAGTTGTTGGCTTTCAAAATGGCGCCCCTTTACCATCCATGCTGAAAACGCAGTTGTAATCCTCAGAACTATCTGGCCGAAGGAACAAGATTTTGACTCTGCTGATCTTTGATACGCTGGAATTCCTTGCAATAATGATCAGCTGACGAATTTTGATGAATAGTAGCAGCTAGCAAGTTAGCAACCCTTTTTTTCAGTAATAAAACGATCCATTTACTTTCAAACATTTTAAAAATGATGCAGCCGACTTTCCCTTAATCTTACGGATAAATTTTTCCAAAATTTCCTTGAATTAACCTTAAAGGACAGATTTGAACAAAAAGTTTTCCAAGATTCTTTCTTCTTAGTTTTAAAAGTATACCGACACTTAGCCCTACAAAGCCTGATGTTTAACTTTGTTCCCCACCATAGGAAACTAGCAAAAAATCTTTGAGCACCTTTTCTCTTACCCTTCAAAATTTTGCACTCTTTATTTATACCCCTGGGGTCTTAAATCATTTGGTTTATCACGAGACTTGGGAATAGCTTCCTTAGCACTCTCTACTATCACTTTAGTGAACTGTAAAACAGGATCACCCTAACTCGGCAAAAAGATTCATAGGCATCTACTTAAAATTTTTGCTGAAAAAAGACTCCAATCTGCAAGCGAAGGCTTCCATGTTTCCCGGGGGGAAATCCTGCATTTGCTTCGTAAAAGAAATAAAAACCGAAAGGGGATCACTCCCGCTTAGGTCCGTATGAACCTGCCCTTCTAAGTCCAAAAAAAAGGAAGGGTCCAAATGGACAAGTCCAGTGAGTCAAAGAACCAGAAGGAGAACAAAAGGTCGGTGAGCCTGAATTCAAAAGACAGAGATCATGATCCGATATAAAATCTTCAAGAACTTTCCCTTGAGAATTTGTGCGGTTACTTCCCCACTGTGGAGAATGACCATTCAAGTCACCCCCAAAAAAAGAAATGGGCTAGGGAGCTGAGAAAAATTTAAAACCATCCAACTGACTCTTCGAAATCACAGAAGATGGAGATAAATACGACCAAAAATTCGAACAACCTTGTTTAACGAGATACGACTGCCAAGCCTCCATATCCGTTGAAGTGGAATTTCTGTATGTGTACCGAATTATGAATGTAAAGAGAAACGCCTCTCCGTGAAAAATCTGCAGAAGCTGGCTTTAGTAAACAGGAGAAACCCGGAATCTCATGCTTCTTACTTGCAGTTAAAAGGGTTTCCTGAAGACAATTACCGAAGATCTTAACTCTGTCAACAATAGCTCAAGGTCTCGACAATTTGCTTTAAAATCCCCTTATGTTCCACTGGAGTATGTCCATGTTAAGTTGTTAAAAGAATATCTATCATCCCTCTTCTCCAGAAACTTCATTGTCCACCAAAGAACTAAAACGATTCTTCAAGACAAGATCAGAAGCCGATGCTCCTATAAATTTCTAAGTTGCTTGTTACCATGTTTGGAATTTGCTCTTACTGGGCTGAACCTGCTGCACCAAATACCTGACTTCGAGATTTCCCCCAGAGGGTTTGGGTCCGAAAAGGACGCTCCTCACTGCGTGCCTGTCTCGTACTGCTGTTATTGGTCTGTAGCGAGGGGACGTCTCTTTCTTCCGATCCTTCACCCCTGACCTCTGATCCACAGCACTTTGAACAACTGAAACACTTCTTCCCCACCAGCAGGACTGAAGCCTGTTGTACATTGCTGGACGGAACACTGTTGTATTTCTGAGACAAAACCTCAACTGATTTTTCAAAATATGGTGAGCCGATCCAAAACCGATGACAACAATTCTGTCAATTTTCTTCTCTACAGCAGTGAATGGAGCTGCTCCCAGATTATCACCTGATGACTGGTTCGTAGAATCGGGTTAACCCACTTTCTGTGCATAAGTACACCCGAAGGAGTCCTGGCCTCCACTAAAACCCTTTTAGCCTCAGGAAAGGGAAAATTTCCTCTCAATCTTTACTTTTTGAATCTCGCATTCCTTTTTCCAACACTGGACAACTTTTGGGAATTGCTGAATGATCACCCTTACAGTTGACACAGTATACAGCATCTGTACAAGACCCATCAGCTTCTTCAGGGCCACAATCACGACAGATCTCCTGACCCCGACAAGCTCGACTGGAATGCCCAAAGCGTTGACAAATTGAAAACCCGCAAAGGAGATGGTACAAAAAGCGTAACTTTCACTCGGACTAACCCACTTTGATAAACTCTGGGGGAGATGGCATAGCGAAAGTCAAAATAGCGGTTAGTTTCAATCAAGTCTTTTTCCTTTAGATATTTTCACTCTATGGACCTGTAGAACAAACCCCGACTTTCCTCTCATCCGTATTTCTGTTTCAGCAACTCCACCAGTCAGCACATCTAATAACCCCTTTCGAGTAGTTGAGATATGGGTGAATAGAAACCTTAACTGTGATCTGCATAAGTTGAGAACCATCTCTTTTCAGCAGCAATCGTGACGCCGTTTCCCTAGCACAGTTAACAAGGTAACTACCAGATCTTAGTCGTTTTTAAACATTTTGAATCCTGTGGATGAAACACCCTCAACCACTTACAAATGGCGAATGGAGAATCCTAGCAATGGATTCTTTTGGATCCTTGCTTCCACTAAAGGAAGCTTTGGCCATGTGTTTTGGATACCCTTTCTTTTGCCACTTCTCGTATCCTTCATCTGAATCGAATCTCTTTCTCCTGTCGTTGGAATGACTTTTTTGCTCATAGGGCGTAGGCTCAATGGTGGCAGAAATTTGACAGTCAACCCTAGGAGAGCTGCCGTGCTAGGGAAAGGACAATGGATGGCCCTACGAAGGACATGTGAGGATGAACTCATAGGGCGTCCTCTGCCTGATACCGTCCCACAAAACCAGACAGGGCTGCTGTAGCGACTCACTAACGCAGAGCCATACATCCTCGGCCAGTGTCAGCACCTTAGATTGCGAGTGGACTTAGGCCACCACTCCGATAGGTCTCGAAAAAGAAGCATTGAAAAGGGAAAAACTGGAAAAATAGATGAAAGAAACAGACTGAAGAACCGGGAAGGAAGAAACAAGACGACATAGAGGCTGCAGATGATGTGGGGAGACTTATGGGGAAAAGAGATAGCAAAGACATGGTAGGCAGAACAATTTGGAAAGGACAAGAAAAAGGGGTGGGCACAGGTTGGTTAAGAAACACCCCCGCCACGAGAAGGCCGGGGCCCATGGGGGGGGACACCACCTACTAAACCCCACTACTGACGACAATCATTGCAGGACATCACCTCCTAAGCCCCCCACTGACGACAATCATTGCAGGACATCACCTCCTAAGCCCCCTACTGACGACAATCATTGCAGGACAATCACCTCCTAAGCCCCCTACTGACGACAATCATTGCAGGACACCACCTACTAAACCCCACTACTGACGACAAATCATTGCAGGACATCACCTCCTAAGCCCCTTACTGACGACAATAATTGCAGGAACATCACCTCCTAAGCCCACTACTGACGACAATCATTGCAGGACACCACCTCCTAAGCCCCCTACTGACGACAATCATTGCAGGACACCACCCTCCTAAGCCCCCTACTGACGACAATCATTGCAGGACATCACCTCCTAAGCCCCCTACTGACGACAATCATTGCAGGACACCACCTCCTAAGCCCCCTACTGACGACAATCATTGCAGGACATCACCTCCTAAGCCCCCTACTGACGACAATCATGCAGGACACCACCTACTAACCCCACTACTGACGACAATCATTGCAGGACAACCACCTACTAAACCCCCTACTGACGACAATCATTGCAGGACAACACCTACTAACCCCCTACTGACGACAATAATTGCTCAATCGCGAGACCAGCGTGAGTCAGCCTCCCGCTCCGCGGGTGCGCCATCATGTCCGTCCAACAACAGTCCCCATACATTTGCTGTTGACGACGACCTCAACACGAACTCCTCAGGGACATCAACGAGACAGGGACATGGAAACTGAGGTCATTAGGAGAGCGGACCACGAGGCACGAAAATTTGAAACTCTTTCCATGACGACTGATGAGAAATAAAGGATGCTGAAGATGTTTCTGTGGAGTTTGATACAGGTCACAGGCTACACGACGGGGCTGTCCTCCACGCTTCCTTCTATGATACATCCTGGCACACCCAGGTCTGAAATACAGACACTTCAGTGATGGTCAGGAAAGAGGCATATTCGTGATGGAGTACCGTCCCTTCGGTTCATTCTTAAATGGTTCACTTCTTTATGCTGCACAGACAAGCAGAGAGACGAACTGTTTGGGAACAAACCAGAGAGTTATGCTACTCGATCACGACGAGGTCGAAACTGCACCAGTGCACAGGACAGTTTGCGATCTGCACTGGGAGAATTGCCAGTCACACCAAAGACCTTCAAGAGGAACCTGTGCAAGTGGAGACGATTGTGCTTGCTGAACACGAAACTATTCATCCTGTGCTTTGTTATTGTTATTATTATGATTATGATGATGATGAGATGAGATGATGATGAGATATATTATTATTATTACTTTTATTATTACTACTAATTGTTGTTGTTGCTGCTGCTGCTGCTGCTGATGACGACGATGATGATGACGACCCTATATACACACACAGCGCGTGCAACGCGCACACACCTACATCATTCAACTAAGCAGGCAGTTTGCCTGTTCAAGGAGAGGATAGTTCAGTATAAGGGGGAGAAATGTTAAAGGAACACGAGTCAAAGATCTACATCAAAAATATAATTTGGGTATCGGGTGCAGAGGGAAGACAAAAAAATTTGCGATAAGCGGCTGATCACTGTTGACGTGGCTAGTCGAGTGATGACAGGGGTCTCTCGTACGACAAAGTCCTGCAGCATCGCACGGGCTCCATGTGGGGGGAGAAAAAAAAAATTTGCGCTATCACGGGTC
>JAFLJL010004907.1:12500-14732 GCA_018398815.1 Conus ventricosus
CCTACATATCTTTTGCAACATGTCATAACATTAGACCTACATATCTTTTGCAACATGTCAGGAACATTAGACCTACATATCTTTTGCAACATGTCATAAACATTAGACCTACATATCTTTTGCAACATGTCAGGAACATTAGACCTACATATCTTTTGCAACATGTCATAAACATTAGACCTACATATCTTTTGCAACATGTCATAAACATTAGACCTACATATCTTTTGCAACATGTCATAAACATTAGACCTACATATCTTTTGCAACATGTCATAAACATTAGACCTACATATCTTTTGCAACATGTCAGGAACATTAGACCTACATATCTTTTGCAACATGTCAGGAACATTAGACCTACATATCTTTTGCAACATGTCAGGAACATTAGACCTACATATCTTTTGCAACATGTCAGGAACATTAGACCTACATATCTTTTGCAACATGTCATAAACATTAGACCTACATATCTTTTGCAACATGTGATAAACATTAGACCTACATATCTTTTGCAACATGTCATAAACATTAGACCTACACATCTTTTGCAACATGTCATAAACATTAGACCTACATATCTTTTGCAACATGTCATAAACATTAGACCTACATATCTTTTGCAACATGTCAGGAACATTAGACCTACATATCTTTTGCAACATGTCATAAACATTAGACCTACATATCTTTTGCAACATGTCAGGAACATTAGACCTACATATCTTTTACAACATGTCATAAACATTAGACCTACATATCTTTGCAACATGTCATAAACATTAGACCTACATATCTTTTGCAACATGTCAGGAACATTAGACCTACATATCTTTTGCAACATGTCATAAACATTAGACCTACATATCTTTTGCAACATGTCATAAACATTAGACCTACATATCTTTTGCAACATGTCATGAACATTAGACCTACATATCTTTTGCAACATGTCATGAACATTAGACCTAATATCTTTTGCAACATGTCATAAACATTAGACCTACATATCTTTTGCAACATGTCATAAACATTAGACCTACATATCTTTTGCAACATGTCATAAACATTAGACCTACATATCTTTTGCAACATGTCATGAACATTAGACCTACATATCTTTTGCAACATGTCATAAACATTAGACCTACATATCTTTTGCAACATGTCATGAACATTAGACCTACATATCTTTTGCAACATGTGATAAACATCAGACCTACATATCTTTTGCAACATGTCAGGAACATCAGACCTACATATCTTTTGCAACATGTCAGGAACATTAGACCTACATATCTTTTGCAACATGTCATAAACATTAGACCTACATATCTTTTGCAACATGTCATAAACATTAGACCTACATATCTTTTGCAACATGTCATGAACATTAGACCTACATATCTTTTGCAACATGTCATGAACATTAGACCTACATATCTTTTGCAACATGTCATAAACATTAGACCTACATATCTTTTGCAACATGTCATAAACATTAGACCTACATATCTTTTGCAACTGTCATAAACATTAGACCTACATATCTTTTGCAACATGTCATGAACATTAGACCTACATATCTTTTGCAACATGTCATAAACATTAGACCTACATATCTTTTGCAACATGTCATGAACATTAGACCTACATATCTTTTGCAACATGTGATAAACATCAGACCTACATATCTTTTGCAACATGTCAGGAACATCAGACCTACATATCTTTTGCAACATGTCAGGAAATGAGACCTACATATCTTTTGCAACATGTCATAAACATTAGACCTACATATCTTTTGCAACATGTCATAAACATTAGACCTACATATCTTTTGCAACATGTCAGGAACATTAGACCTACATATCTTTTTGCAACATGTCAGAACATTAGACCTACATACTTTGCAACATGTCAGAAACATTAGACCTACATATCTTTGCAACATGTCATAAACATTAGACCTACATATCTTTTGCAACACATGTCATGAAACATTAGACCTACATATCTTTTGCAACATGTCGAGAAACACTTTAGACCTACATATCTTTTGCAACATGTCAGAAACAGACCTATCTTTTGCCATGTGTAAATTGACCTACTATCTTTTGCAACATGTCAGAAACAGACCTACAGTACTCATTTTGCAACATGTAGACAGAAACATTTGACTCTACATATCTTTTTGCAACATGTCAGAAAACAGACCACATATCTTCA
>JAFLJL010004908.1:0-2500 GCA_018398815.1 Conus ventricosus
TTTTTTGGGGGGGAAACCGGGGGTTTTGAGGTATAATTTTAATAAAGACCTTGGAGTCGGACTTTGAACAGATGGTGAAATAGGCACTTTGTATGGTTTTGATACACTAAGATGGCGTTTATAAGCAAGGGTTGGCGACAACAAAATTTTCCAAACTAAAACAATGCGCAATCTAGAGGAAAATAATGTTGGCCAGTATGAAATAAAATAGTTCGAAAACCTGACCTCAAATGGCATTTAGAACATATTTAGAGGGAATTTAAAATTTAAATTTCATAAGCATTTAATATTTTAGCGCAAAAGTTTAGAAAAGCATTAACTTGGCCTTTACATGTAAGTTTATGCCAGGACAATGTCGGAAGGATTGAAATAAACGCCGTATGGGAAAAAGCAGTACACCCTCCACAGAAAAGAAAAGTTGTAAAAAAAGCTTCTACAAAATTACAGTTCTTTCCCAAAGCAGAAAATTAGGAGACACGTTCACAATGATATTTGAAATTTCTGTCTTTAAAGAGTGGAGAGGGATGGGGTTGTGGGCGTTAGTGAGACCTTAAAAAAAGGGAATTAATATTAGCTGGCAAAACTTAGACGTTAAACGCCTTAACGTTGTTGTCGTCGTTCTTCACAATGGTGAGGATATTAAGATCAAAAACAACAGGCAACAAAATTAATGTTGATTTAAAATAGAAACAATTTTTACAGAACTGAATTGGATTAATCTTACACATTTGGCCTCGTAGGGTTTTATTATACTGAACAAGTTTTAACGGAGGTATGATAAAAATAATAACTGGATTAGATTAAATTCTGTTAATAAAACTATGGAGCAGTTAAACTTTATGATAAAATCCCCTCTTTGTTCAATGATTTGTGGGCAGACTGGTTGTGGAAAAAAAACTATTTATCCTCGACCTGTTACAAACAGTTTATCGTTATAATTTTAATATATTGTGATTTTCTGTCCAACACTTAAATGGAACAAAGCATATCATGATAAAAGGTTTATTATGGACAGATGATGAATATATTTAGTTGATCCCAGCAATAAACGAGTGAATGTCTAAAACGCTTTTTTATATTGTTTGAGGGAACGCAGACGCTATTTATTAAAAGTGACTGTTCAGCAGAAAAAGACATAGTTAAAAAGAGAAACACTTTGTCAAAACTAGCTTTCAGCGGAAGACATGCTCGGATAAGTGTGTGGATTTTATGCCAGAAATATAACTCAGTTTTAAAAGACTTTAGAGAACAGTTAAAGACTGTAGTGTTATTTCACTGAAAGAACAGAGACTCATTTGAAGAATGTTTGCGCGAAAATGTTTTTATTGAAAAAAGACCAAGAAAAACACCCGGATTAAGCAAAAACTAAATCTGAAAAGTTTGTAAATTAGTATTAAAAACGGATAACCCTACACAGTATGTTTGTTTGTAGATAATCGTTATTTTTTGGTTATTGAAGTCTTACTTGTCAGAGAACAGGAAAAGGCGGGCTTTTAGGCCACTTTCGCCAAAAACTCGGTGGAGGAGCAAATGAGGGCCCGAATGAATATTTTATAGTTCTCTGATGCTCTTTTTTTGATTTTCCAGGATATATTGTAGCTTGTTTTTGGTCTTTAAGTTTCCAGATATATTTGCTCAGTTCTGTTTGGTTTTTATATTTTTCTTTATTAAATGATGTTTTGTGGTTTGCATATCTGGTTTTGAAGTGGTTTTTAGTGATCCCTATGTATGTTTCTTTTTCATTTTCTGATGTTACAGTAGCCTGGGGATACAAATGTTGTTGTGAAGACATTTATTGTTTAGTGGGCACTGCTCCCTTTTTGGTGCAATTGCAAGATTTCCTTTCTTCACCCTTCTTTGCTGTGTTGATTTTTATTTTGTTGGATGCGTCAATCAGGTTTTTGAGGTTGGGCATACATGAGTACGATAGTTTGACAGTGTTTTTGTTAAATATTTTGGACAGTTTGTGTTCTTTTGGAAATGAAGTTGCTAGGATTTTGAAGAATTCTTTCCCTATGTTTGTTTTGATACAATATATCCTGGAAAATCATAAAAAGAGCATCACCATACAGCAATGTTTCAAAAAGGTGCAACCTATGTTTAACTGAAAAATGGTTAATACTATGCAAACCACACTTAGCAACTTTAAACACCAAAACAGAAATAGTAAACAACTGCAGGCATAAATGGAAATCGTTGTTAGTGAACACACCCAAAATATAAACCTGAAAGCCCCCCAAAAACATGTGCAGCTAACCCGCACGTGCAAAACAACCGCAAACGGGAGCCCACACACTATATAACATCGGCGGTGGGCAAACAAAAACATCCTGATGACAGCGCAACACGCTCGAAACAAATTTGTAGTTTTAACCTTGAGTTTTAACCTTCCTTTTTAACATCATCAACAAATGTTGCTCCCAAGGGGTCGAGCACTTTTGAAGTCATTTTAGGCTTTTCGGTTATATTCATTTTATATATATATATAAAAGTGTGTGTG
>JAFLJL010004909.1:0-14376 GCA_018398815.1 Conus ventricosus
TTTTTTCCCCACCCTCTGTCCATTTTGCTTCCCCGCTGCCGCCCACTTGTTTCCCCTGCCCTCCCCCAAATTTGTTTCCCTACCCCCGTCCTTTTTTTGCCCCCCACACCCCGTCCACTTTGCTTCCCCGCCCTCCGTCCACTTTTTTTCCCCCCCCCGCCCCCCGTCACTTTGTTCCCCCCCCTCCGTCTTTTTTCCTTCCCCCCCCACCTCCACTTTGCTTTTCCCTCCCCCGTCCACTTTGTTTCCACACCCCCGCAACTTTGTTTTCCCCACCCTCTCCCCATTTTGCTTCCCCCCCCTCTGCCCTTTTTGTTCCCCCGTCCCCCGCCACTTTTTTTCACCGCCCCGCCATTTTGCTTTCCCCCCCTCCGTCCACTTTGCTTTCACCCCCTCCATCCACTTTGTTTCCCCCCCCTCCGCCCATTTTGCTTTCCCAGCCTCTGTCCATTTTTCCCCCCCCTCTGTCCTTTTTCTTTCCCGCCCTCTGCCATTTTGCTTCCCCACCCCTGTCCATTTTGCTTCCCCGCCCTCCTTCCACTTTGTTTCCCTGCCCTCCGCCACTTTGCTTCCCCACCCTACATTTCCGCCACTGCTTCCCTGCCCCCCGCCCTTTGCTACCCCACACTCCGTCCCGTTGCTTCCCCGCCCTCCGTACATTTTGCTTCCCCGCCCCCCCACTTTGCTTCCCCACCCCCCGTCCATTTTCCCCCCGCCCCCCTCCCTTTGTTTTCCTCCCCCTCCGCCCACTTGGCTTCCCCCCCTCCGTCCACTTTTGCTTCCCCCCCCCCGTCCACTTTCCCTCCCCGCCCCCACCCATTTTGCTTTCCCGCCCCCGTTCCCTTGCTTCCCCCCCCCGTTCACTTTGCTTCCCCCATTTTCATTCGTGGTTTATTTAAAGTCTTTTCACGCCAATGAATTAGCAAAAAAAAAATTAAATAAAACTCCAACTTAATTTATCTACGGGGAGATTTTTAAAACCCAACTGATAGGTGCATGCTTACATAAGTAAAAATACCCTAGTTTGATTTTTAAAAAAATTTTTAAAACCGGTGACTGCGAAATAACCATGGCAATTTCACAAAAAGGGAACCATTTTTAAGACATACTACATTATCAAATTTGTCACCCAATACCTTTCTCCTGATAGAGCGTGGTCAAACGAGCTTAAAATAAAGATTTGTACAAATGTTTTCTCTGCAACACAAAAATACCTGAGAATTTTAGTTTCCCAAAGTATTCACCCTTTAATTTTAAAATTAATTGACAAAGGCCTGGGACACGTCTAAACTAGACATTTTTTCATTTAAAATTCTTCTTTGTATATATTTTCCATGATTTGGTTTTAATTCAAAAGGGGGATAAATCTGGGGGCTTTTTTAAAAAATTTTCAGATTTTTTTTTGCTCCTTTTTTTGCAAACCGTCTGCATTTCTTCCATTTATCCACTGAGGGGGCCCCAACAAAAACCATTTTTTTGGCTAAGTTATGAACAAGCAGTAGATGTTTTATTTAAAAAAGCAAATTTTTTCTAGCTTTGGCAGTCTCAACGTTAGTAAATTGTAAAACCGTTTTGGGAAAAACAACACAAAGAAAAATTTTATAGAAAGAATTGGGGTACACATATTAAGTCAAAGCCTTCAGTATTGCAAAAATTTTCTTTTTTTTTTTTTTTTTTTTTTTTTTTTGCTTCCCCAACCTCAGCCCCACCTCAAGGCGTGCACCCACGCCGCTCATTCCGACACCCCACCACACCACAGCCGGCCCGGGCCCCCCCCCGCAGCCCCGGCACCGGCAATCCCCCGGGAGCAGTCAATGCAAGTCGTTAAGAGGCAACCCACCGGGGGAGACCTGCACGCTCCCGATAAATTCGGGGTTTTCAGGGGTGCCTTTTCTGTTTAACAACGCAGGACCCCCTACTAACCCCCCTAACAAATAATTGCTTAGTGCGGAGCCGCGTGAGTGAGCTCTCCCCGGGGGGGCGCCACCCGTCCGTCCAAGCAGCCCCCATGGACCGCTGATACCGTGACCCGACGGAAACCCAAACCAAGGCCACAACGTGAGAGGGACATCGAAATTGAGGTCCCCAGGGAAAGCGGGGGCATAAGGGCCACAAAATCGAGACTTTTTTTTAAAATGTGACCAATGAGAATGAGGATGTTTTAAGATATCTAGGGGTTTTCCATTCGGTCTGAGATAAGACAGGGGCTGTACCAAAGCTTCCTTTCATAATAATCCTGGCGTCAACCACCCCCCGAGAATACGGGCACCTGCAGTTTTTGGTCGGAAAATTTTGACACACCTCAAAACGCCCCTTTTGGGGAGAACTCGACTGTGGGGGTCCGTCTTCCCAACTGAGTCCGCAGAAAACTCAACTTGGGGGAGCCGGTGGGGGCAAAAAAACCCACATGACTTCTGAGGGGGATTCAAAAACCCCGACCTCCCAGCCGGGGGGGCCGCGACGTAACCACTTCGCCACGGCGGGGTTGTTTTGCAAATAATTCGTTATAATTAAACCCCCCTTTCCTAAATAAAGTTTTTCCTGACATTTAAAGGGGGAATAAAGCCAGAACCACAGTCAGAGGATTCCATTACCGACCCTCTTAAAACACTTAAATGATTTGGAAAGCGTTTTCAAAAATTTTCACGAACCAGTTTTTAAAATATTTACATTTCCTTTTCTTTATCAAAGTTTTTTGTAACCAAAAGAAGATTTGGGGTGCCCCCCAAAGGGGGATTTGGGACCGCGGGAAATTCGGGATACAGTAATATCAATATTACAATGTGACATAAAGCAGATGTGTAGTTTCAAATTTGGTTAAATATGTGACCTTTTTTAGACCCTTGGGAAAATTTTTTTACTGGAATCTTCATATTTTTTTCGGTAACGAATTTCAACAGAAAGACTTCGACAATATTTTTGGGATACATCCAATTTCCTTCCTTTAGTGGTAAATTATTGTTTCTTTAAACATCTTATGTTTGTATGAACGGGGACCCAGACTAATTTTTCAGGGCCCTACTGTCAAGCTTTGCAATCTTTCAAAAAGAAAATTAGGCGCAAAAAATACATTCGCCCAATGTCAATTTTGATGGGACTAAAAGAGTGTATAGATTAAAAAGGGGTAGGGCAGTCCGCCCCCCATGGTTGACAAATAAATTTTAAGAATTTTTAAAATCTTTTTCTTTTTTTATCAATAAATGTTCAATGTGTTTTTCCCATTCAGCTAGATTTAAAAAAACCCCCCAGAACTTAATTTTTGTTTAATTCCAGAATTGCCCACTAGCAAAAGCGAGGGTATATTTTTGGGTTCTCCCCAGGGTTAAAAAAACCTAAGACATTTTTTTTTTCCCCAGAAGTTCAACCGTTCTTTTTCATATATAAGATTTTTCATCAGTTCATTTGGTAAAATTCTGTACAAAGTTTACTGTTCTTTTATTGGAATGCCCTTAATTTACATTTAATCAAATAGCGATATCATCTGCATATTGAACTCCCCTGCGTTGTTTTTACATTGATTTGGGAAAGATCAGGATTAGGATTTTGAACAAAATGGAGCAATAACTGATCCTGGGGAATCCCATACTACATTCCTTAGGAGATAAGTTCTTCCAATCCGGGTACATATGTTCTTTCTGTTGGAAAGCTTTTAATTTAATCAAAAAATTCTCCCAAAAAATACCAACATTTTTTTAATTTGTCAGAAGCCTTGCGTGCCATACGCGGTCATAGCCCTTTTTTAACATACAAAAATGTGCCAAAGTACTTTTTCTGCGGGAGAATTTTTTTAATGTGACTGCTCAGTTTTACTAAAGGGGGCTGTGGTACAACGCCTTTTTTGAAAGCCCCTTCGAACAGGGAAACCCCCTGTCTTTTTCATATAAATAAAAAATCGTTTTTGAATAATTTTTTCTAAAAATTTTACCACATGAGTGTTTGAGCTATGGGCTGTCTTGTACACTTCCTCGGGTTTCCTTCTTTTTACGGGGACTACTACTGAACTTTTTCCCGTTTGGAAAATTTCCATTTTAAACCAACGTTTTTTTAAAAATGAATGCAGTAATATTTTCCCCCGAAAAAGGAAATGTCTGATGAGTTTATAGACATTCCATCAAGGCCCACACTGAAAAAGGATGGGAGGAATCAATGCTTTAATATCTGATAACGTAAAGGAGGTTTAAAAAATTTCATTTCTTGTGGAGGAGCCCCTGATTCTCTTTTTTTTCTTGTTTTTGGACGGGGTTTTTTGGGTAAGATTTTTTTACTGGCACAAGCGAAAAAATAAGAAAAAGCTTGCTTTACCAAAGCAAAGGAAAACTTTTAACTTTATGGGGGAGACGATTTTATACCAATTTTTCATTTCTTTTACTTTTTTTTTTAACTTGAATAAATCTTTTGATTCTGATACTTCGGCTTCACAAAACCAGCCCAGTACTTTTTTTTTGCTTGAGCAAAATTTTAGAACATTTTTCTTTTCTTGCTTTAGATTTTAAAGTTTTCATCTGACTTGTTTCTTATCCTTTTTTTGTAGCTTTTTCGCTTTGACTGAACAGCGAGTTAATTTTCGCCACCTACGTTCCTAAAATTTTCCAATCTTTTTTATTTATATTTTTGGATTTCTTTCCGTGTATAACATATTTTTTAGAAAATTGCATAAAAAGTATTAGTCATCATCCTCAATTTTTTGAGTATTTTGCGACACAAGAAAATTTGAAAGGCTTCCCCGTTGGCCATTAAGTTAAATTTGGGAATTTTTTCATTCATTTGGTAAATTCATTAAATATATTTTCATTAAAACTATTGTAATGGGGAAAATGATCACTCCCTAAAAAAATTTTACTGAGACAGTTTTAAATTTTAATTATTTTGGGGGAAAAAAACGATAGATCTTGCACTAACTTTGTGTAACTAATCAGGAAATTTTCGTAATTTACCCCATTTTAAAAGAATTAAATTTGAATCAAAAAATATTTTCTACAAATTTTAAATTTACTTTATTTCAACTTGTATCCCAAAAGGGCGCATGGCATTAAAGTCCCCATAATAATCCACTCCCCTTTGAAATCAGTATGTTTTAAACCCAAACTGTGTCATCCTCTTAGGACATTAGGATGTATAAACGGACAGAATATTTAAATGATTCCCTTTTTTACTTTGATGGCAGCACCCGTGGCAAAACCCTTGATTATCTATAACATGGTATGGACTTATAAATTTTAAACTCCTGTCAAATCAATTAAGAAAAGCGTTTGTACCTTTTTATTTACCCCTTGATACGCACAGGGGGGGGTAATAAAAGTTTTTCGTTTGGGGAAACTTTTTTTTTCCCCCATTCAAAGACTGGAGCGCTAAAAAACCCAAAAGTTTTTTTTTTCCCCGAAAAAATGACTTTCAAAAGATAACAGGGGTTTGTGGAAATAGATCTCGCGTTTTCCCCTGAAACACTGTAAAAGGTTTTTTTGATCTAACCCATGCAGACTTATTTACAGGCATAAATATGTTTGCAGATTATTATCGTTCCCCATATTTTTTTCACTCTTTTACATAGCCATGCACTATATTTTGTCATGAACACAATTTTGGGAAAATCCGGCAGAAGTGGGGGGTGGTTTGACCCGGAATGTAGGGAATTTCCGCTGATAACCTTAAAAACCGGGGTAAAAAACACAAAGATTTTTTGTCATCAAATAATTTTTTTAAAAAACAAAGTAATTTTTGACAAAAACCCCAAGTATTGCAAAATATTTTTTTAAATATTTTTAAAATTTTCATGAAATCTAAATAACAAAAAAAACGTTTTAAAAATTAAAAACCAAATAAATTATGGAAGTGGAAGGAGGAGTGGGGAAAAAAAAAAAGAGTCCCGCCGGGGTGGACAGCACAGTCAGTAGAACCCGGGGGCGGGGAAAGGGGGAGGGTAGAACCCTGGGCTGGATGGTGAAGGAGGGGGTGATCTCCTCCGTGGCTTCTCCCAGAAAAGGCGGTGCGATGCCTCCCAAGGTACTGGCCAGCCCCTGCTCCCTGGCTGTTGGGGTGGATCTCATCTGCAGTCAGGTGCCTGTGTCTGTAGCATGCGATTGTGGTAGCTTACAAAATCGATATTTTTTTCCAACAAGAGTCTGGATTTTGTCATGGCTTTTAAAATTCTCTTTTTTTTGCAAGGCTTTATTTTTCCCCTGGCGCGCCTGACTTACATATTTTTTTCTGTTGGAAAATATTTTTTCACCCTTTTTGCCTTTTTTCCCTGTTGATCCCGCATTCTGGGGTACTTTTGATTTTTACGTCTTCGTTCCCGCGTGAAGAACAAAGCGTCTGGCTCTGGATGCGATTTTCTTTGGCGTCTTCAAGAACTGTCTGCTTGCTCGATGGGATGGGCTTCCTTGTGCCACCCGCAAACCGTAGGGTCGTCCCCTCGCTTTCCCCACTTTTTCCATACAGATCATTCCAAAGACCTCGCGGGAAATCTTTTTAAAAGGGTGGGTTTCTTGTCACCCGTGTTTTCACGTTGCTCACGATTTTTTAAAGGTCATTTTTGGAACAATTTTTCTTTTTTTCGCAGAGAGGGTTTTTTTGATGGGACTTCACGCATTCGGGGTAGGGGGAAAATTTTCATCGCGTGGGCCCCCGGGGATCATCTGGCATCCAGACCTCGGGTGGGAAGGGGAAGCAGCATCAGCATAAGTGGGGGAAGGGTGATCCCTGTTTTTCGTTCCGAACTTTTCGGTTTACATCACCACTTTCCCTTAATTTGATCAAAACTTTTGCTTTGAACGACTGACTCAAACGTAAAATCTTTACCAGTGAAAAAATCACTCTTCTAGTCTGTTACTTTTCAAGCGTAGGGTCTTTTGCAGGTCGTGGGGGTTGGGCCACTGTCATTCTTGTCCCCTTTGGGGGCCTTTTCAAACGGGTTGTATCGTCTCAAAAGATTTTTTTTCCCCAAAAAAAACGTTTTAAAGGGTTTCGTTTTTTGATTTTTCATTTGAAAACACGAGGGGACTTACGATCACCAGATTTCAATCTTAGGTGGGTCTGGCCTTTTTGAAATAATTTCCAAAATTGTGTCTGCCAAAAATTTCTGGGCTTTCCACATCCCCCATTTTGCTTCCGCCCTCCTCCACTTTGCTTTCCCCCCCCCCCGTCCCTTTTTCTTCCACCCCTCCGCCCCCTTTGTTCCCCCCCTGTCCACTTTGCTTCCCCGCTCTCCGTCCCTTTTTCTTCCCCCCCTACCCGTCCATTTTCTTCCCCCCCTCTGTCCCTTTTTTTCCCGCGCTCCTCCATTTTTCTTCCCCGCTCTCCTCCATTTGCTTCCCCCCTCCGTCCACATTTCTTCCCACCCTCCGTCCACTTTGTTCCCCACCCCCCTGTATTTTGTTCCCCCCTCTCCGTCCACTTTTCTTCCTCCCCCCCGTTATTCGCTTTTCCGCCATTTGTCCCCTTTGCTTCCCCACACTCGTAATTTGCTTCCCCCCCCCGCCACTTTGTTTCCCCCCCCTCCTCCACTTTGCTTCCCCCCCCCCGCCATTTCCTTTCCCCCACTCCACCACTTTTCTTTTCCCCCTCCGTCCACTTTGCTTCCACACCCCCCGTCACTTGCTTCCCCCCCCTCGTCCTTTTGCTTCCCGTCCCCTCCACTTGTTTCCCCTCCTCCCTCCACTTTGTTTCCCCCCCCTCTGTCCACTTTGCTTCAACCCCCCCGTCCACTTTGTCCCCACCCCCCTGCACTTGCTTTCCCCCCCCCCGTCCACTTTGTTTCCCCCCCCCCGCCCCTTGCTTCCCGCCCTTCGTCCCTTTTGCTTCCCCCCCCATCCCCTTTTTTTCCCCCTCCCCCGCCACTTTTTTTCCCCCCCCCGTTTCCCTTTTTTTTCCCCCCCCTTCGTCCACTTTGCTTCCCCCCCCTCCGTCCCCTTTTCTTCCCCCCCCCTCCCTCCATTTTTTTCCCCCCCTCCGTCACTTTGCTTCCACACCCTCCGTCCCCTTTTCTTCCCCCCTCTGCCTTTTGGGGGCCCCCGACCCCCGCCTTTTTCTTGCCCCCTCTGCATTTTTGCTTCCCACCCTCGCCATTTGCTTTTTCCCCCCTCCTTCCCCTTTGCTTCCAACCCTCCGTCCCTTTGCTTCCCCACCCCCTGTCCCCTTTGCTTTTCCCCCTCCGTCCCTTTTTTTTCCCGGTATCCGTCCACTTTCCTTCCCCCCCCTCTGCCCTTTGCTTCCCGCTCCGCATTTTTCTTTCCCCCCTCCGTCCACTTTTCTTTCCCCCCCCCTGTCCCCTTTTCTTCCCACCCTCCCTCCTTTGCTTCCCCCCCCTCTGTCCACTTTGCTTCCTGCTCTCCATCCCTTTTTTCTTCCCCACCGTCCCTTGCTTCCCCACCCCGTCCCCTTTTCTTCCCGCTTCCCTCCATTTTTTTTTCCGCCCTCTTCCATTTTGTTCCTTACCCTCCATCCATTTTACTTCCCCCCCCCCCGTCCTTGCCCCCCCTCGTCATTTTGCTTCCCCCCTCCGTCCTTTTTTCTTCCCCCCCATCCGTCCTTTTGCTTTCCCCCCTCTGTCCACTTTGCTTTCCCCGTCTCCCCTCCCCTTTTGCTTTCCCCCCCCCCGCCATTTTGTTCCTTACCCCCCATCCTTTTGCTTCCCCCCCTCCGCCCTTTTCTTCCCCCCCTCCGTCCTTTTGTTTTCCCGCCCCCCTCCGACCCATTGCTACCCCCCACTCCGTCCCCTTTTTTCCCCGCCCCCCCCCCCCCCCCCCCCTCCGCCCTTTTGCTTTCCCCCCCTCCCTCCCTTTTTCTTCCCCCCCCCTCCCTCCCCTTTGCTTCCCCAAAATCCGTCCACTTTGCTTCCCCCCCCTCGCCATTTGCTTCCCCCCCCCTCCCGTCCTTTTTTTCCCCCCTTACGTCCCTTGCTTCCCCACCCTTTATCCCCTTTGCTTCCCCGCTCTCCGTCCATTTTTCTTCCCCGCTCTCCGTCCACTTTGCTTCCCCGCCCTCCGTCCACTTTGCTTCCCCACCCCCCATCCACTTTGCTTCCCACCTCTGTCCATTTTGCTTCCCCGCTCTCCGTCCACTTTGCTTCCCCGCCCTCCGTCCACTTCGCTTTCCCGCCCTTATCCACTTTGCTTCCCCACCCCCTGTCACTTTGCTTCCCCGCCCTCTGTCCATTTTGCTTCCCCGTTCCCGTCCACTTTGTTTCCCCGTCCTCCGTCCACTTTGCTTTCCCGCCCTCTGTCACTTTGCTTCCACACCCTCCGTCCACTTTGCTTCCCCACCCTCTGTCCACTTTACTTCCCCGCCCTTTGTCCATTTTGCTTCCCCGTCCCCCGTCCACTTTGTTTCCCCCTCCTCCGTCCACTTTGCTTTCCCGCCCTCTGTCCACTTTGCTTCCACATCCTCCGTCACTTTGCTTTCCCGCCTCTGTCCACTTTGCTTTCCCGCCCTCTGTCCACTTTGCTTCCAAACCCTCCATCCATTTTGCTTCACCACCCTCCGTCCATTTTGCTTCCCCGCCCTCCGTCCATTTTGCTTTGCCGCCCTCCATCCACTTTGCTTCCCGCCCTCCGTCCATTTTGCTTTGCCGCCCTCTGTCCATTTTGCTTCCCCACCCTTTGTCCATTTTGCTTCCCCGCCCTCCTTCCACTTTGCTTCCCCGCCCTCCGTCCACTTTGCTTTCCACCATCCATCCACTTTTTCTTCCCCACCCTCCGTCCATTTTGCTTTCCCGCCCTCTGTCCATTTTTATTCCCGTCCTCCGTCCATTTTGGTTCCCCACACTCCGTTCACTTTGCTTCCCCACCCTCCGTCCACTTCGCTTCCCCGCCCTCTGTCCATTTTGCTTCCCCGACCTCCGTCCACTTTTGCTGCCCCGCCCTCCGTCCATTTTGCTTCCCCACCTCCTCCAAATTTTTTTTCCCCAGCCTTGTCAATTTTGTGTCCCCGACCTCCGTCCACTTTGCTTCCCCGCCCTCTGTCCATTTTGTTCCCCGACCTCCCTCCACTTTGATTCCCCACCCCCTGTCCATTTTTGTTTCCCCGTCCTCCGTCCACTTTGCTTCCCCCCCCCATCTGTCCTTTTGTTTCGCCAACCTCTATCCACTTTGCTTCCCCGCCCTCTGTCCATTGTGTTTCCCGGAAACCCCCATCCACTTTGCTTCCCCCCCTCTTCATTTTGTTTCCCCCACCTCCGTCCACTTTGCTTCCCCGCCCCCCGTCCAATTTTCTTCCCCGCTCTCTGTCCATTTTGTTTCCCGACCTCCGTCCACTTTGCTTCCCCGCCCCCGTCCATTTTGCTTCCCCATCCTCCGTCCCCTTTTCTTCCTCGCCATCTGTCCATTTTGCTTCCCGCCCTTTGTCCACTTTGCTTCCCCGCCCTCCGTCCCATTTTGCTTCCCCACCCTCCGTCCACTTTGCTTCCTCGCCATCTGTCCATTTTGCTTCCCCGCCCTTTGTCCACTTTGCTTCCCCGCCATCCATCCACTTTGCTTCCCCACCCTCCGTCCACTTTGCTTCACCACCCCCCGTCCACTTTGCTTCCCCGCCCTCCGTCCACTATGCTTTCCCGCCCTCCGTCACTTTGCTTCCCCGCCCTACGTCCACTATGCTTGCCCGCCCTCCTCCCCCTTTGCTTCACCACCCTCTGTCCACTTTGCTTGCCCGCTCTCTGTCCATTTTGTTTCCCCACCCTCCGTCCACTTTGCTTCCCCGCCCTCCGTCCATTTTGCTTTCCCACCCCTCCGACCACTTTTCCTTCCCCACCCCCCGTCCACTTTGCTTCCCGCCCTCCACCCACTTTGATTCCTCGACCTCTGTTCACTTTGCTTCACCACCATCCATCCACTTTGCTTCCCCCCCCTCCATCCACTTTGCTTCCAGCCCTCCGTCCATTTTGCCCTTTTTGCCCTCTGCCACTTTCCCCTTTTCGCCCCCCCCCCCCCCCCCCCCATCCCTTGTCCACTTAACTTCTTTGCCATCCGCCCTCTTTGCTTCCCCGCCCTCCATCCACTTTGCTTCCCCGCCCTCCGTCCACTTTGCTTCCCCGCCCTCCGCCACTTTGTTTCCTCGCCCTCTGTCCATTTTGTTTGCCCACCCTCCGTCCACTTTGCTTCCCACCCTCTGTCCAGTTGCTTCCCGCCCCCCGTCCACTTTGCTTCCCGCCCCTCCGGTCCCCTTTGCTTTCCCTCCCTCCGTCCACTTTGCTTCCACACCCTCCGTCACTTTGCTTCCCACCCTCTGTCCACTTTGCTTCCCCGCTCTCCCTCCATTTGCTTCCCCGCTATCCGTCCACTTTGCTTCCCCACCCTCCGTCCACTTCACTTCCCCCATCCATCCCCTTTGCTTCCACACCCTCCGTCCACTTTGCTTGCCCACCCTCGTTCACATTGCTTCCCCGCTCTCCGTCCATTTTGCTTCCACGCTATCCATCAACTTTGCTTCCCCGCCCTCGTCCACATTGCTTCCCCCCCCTCCATCCCCTTTGCTTCCCCACCCTCTGTCCATTTTGCTTCCCCGCTCTCCGTCCAATTTTCTTTTCCCCCGGGCCCCCGTCCACTTCGCTTTCACGCCCTTCATCCACTTTGCTTCCCCACACTCCGTCCACTTTGCTTCCCGCCCTCCGTCCCCTTTGCTTCCCCGCCCTCCGTCCACTTTGTTCCCCACCCTCCGTCCATTTTCCTTCCCCGCCCTCCGTCCACTTTGCTTTCCCTCCCTCCGTCCACATTGCTTCACACCCTCCGTCCACTTTGCTTCCCCCCCCTCTGTCCACTTTGCTTTTCCCGCCCTCTTCCATTTGCTTCCCCACCCTCCATCCACTTTGTTTCCCCCTCCTCCGTCCACTTTGCTTCCCGCCCTTGTCCACTTTGCTTCCACACCCCCCGTCCACTTTGCTTCCCCACCCTCTGTCCACTTTGCTTCCCCCCCCTCTGTCCATTTTGCTTCCCCCCTCCCCGTGCACTTTGTTTCCCCGTCCTCCGTCCACCTTTGCTTTCCTGCCCTCTGTCCACTTTTCTTTCCCCACCCCCTGTCCACTTTGCTTCCCACCCTCCCTCCACTTTGCTTCCCCCACCCTCCGTCCATTTTTCTTCCCCCCCGCCGTCCATTTTGCTTGCCGCCCTCCGTCCACTTTGCTTCCCCCCCCTCCGTCCATTTTGCTTTGCCCCCTCTGTCCATTTTGCTTCCCCACCCTCTGTCCATTTGTTTCCCCGCCCTCCTTCCACTTTGCTTCCACCCCCCCCCGTCCCCCTTTGCTTCCCCACCCCTCTGTCCACTTTGCTTCCCCGCTCACCGTCCATTTTGCTTCCCTGGAATCCGTTCCCCCTTTGCTTCCCCGCCCTTCGTCCACTTTGCTTCCCCACCCCCCGTCCCCTTTTCCTTCCCGCCCTCCGTCCACTTTGCTTTCCCTCCTCCGTCCACTTTGCTTCCCCACCCTCTGTCCCCTTTGCTTCCCCCCTCTCCATCCATTTTGCTTCCCCGCTATCCATCCACTTTGCTTCCCCACCCCCTGTCCACTTTGCTTCCCGCTCTCCGTCCATTTTGCTTTCCCTCCCTCTGCCATTTGCTTCCTTACCCTCCATCCATTTGCTTCCCCACCCTCCTGTCCACTTTGCTTCCCCACTCTCTGTCCATTTTGCTTCCCCACCCTCCGTCCCTTTTGCTTCCCTGCCCTCCGACCACTTTGCTACCCCACACTCCGTCCCCTTTGCTTCCCCGCCCTATGTCCACTTTGCTTTTCCCCGCCCTCCTGTCCACTTTTCTTCCCCACCGTCCGTCCTTTTCCCCTTCCCCCCCCTCCGTCCACTTTGCTTTCCCTCCCTCCGTCCACTTTTCTTCCACACCCTCCGTCCACTTTGCTTCCCCACCCTCTGTCCAGTTTGCTTCCCCGCTCTCGCTCATTTTGCTTCCCCGCTATCCGTCCACTTGCTTCCCCACCCTCTGTCCACTTTGCTTCCCCCCCCTCTCCATCCATTTTGCTTCCCCCCTCTCGTCCACTTTGCTTCCCCGCCCCCGTCCACTTTTGCTTCTCCACCCTCCGTCCACTTTGATTCCCCACCCTCTGACCATTTTTTTCCCCGCCTCTCCGTCCACTTTTCCTCCCACCCTCCGTCCACTTCGCCTTCCCCCCCCCTTCGTCCACTTTGCTTCCCCACCCTCTGTCCACTTTGCTTCCCCGCCATCTGTCCATTTGCTTCCCCTTCCCCGTCCACTTTGTTTCCCCATCCTCCGTCCACTTTGCTTTCCCGCCCTCTGTCCACTTTGCTTCACACCCTCCTCAACTTTGCTTCCCCACCCTCTGTCCACTTTGCTTCCCCGCCCTTTGTCCATTTTGCTTCCCCGTCCCCCCTCCACTTTGTTTCCCCCCCTCCCCGTGCACTTTGCTTTCCGCCCTTGTCCACTTTTCTTCCACACCCTCCGTCCACTTTGCTTCCCCACCTCTCCACTTTTCTTCCCCGCCCTCTGTCCATTTTGCTTCCCGTCCCCCGTCCACTTTTTTTCCCCGTCCTTCCGTCCACTTTGCTTTCCCGCCCTCTGTCCACTTTGCTTTCCCGCCCTCTGTCCACTTTGCTTCAACACCCTCCATCCACTTTGCTTCACCACCCTCCGTTTCCCTTTGCTTCCCCCCCCCCCTTCATCCATTTTGCTTTGCCGCCCTCCGTCCACTTTGCTTCTCCGCCCTCCGTCCATTTTGCTTTGCCGCCCCTGTCCATTTTGCTTCCCCACCCTCTGTCCATTTTGCTTCCCGACCTCCTTCCACTTTTCTTCCCCGCCCTCCGTCCACTTTGCTTCCCCACCCCCCATCCACTTGCTTCCCCCCACCCTCCTCCATTTGCTTTCTCGCCACTAGAGCAGACAACACAGCACACTAAAAACAGCTTTGCAATCATGCGCACTTCTTTATTCACATACACACTATGGCGCCACCACTCACGTCCATCCCACACCCCACACACCGGTATCCACTTCTTCCCCTGGGCCCACACTGCCCTGATACGACCCTAAGAACCTTAACCTATACTAAAGCACCAGTTGCGGTATATCCCTCGACCTAGGGACGCAAAGATAGCCCCCAGACGTGGTGGCTAACTACTAGGGCCAAGGACAAACCCAAAGGGGCTCTAATCTCAAAAATACTACCACCCACAACCCCTCCCCAGGACCCCCTTCTCTTTGACCCGGACCACTAAAAGCACTGGTCACTGCGTCCCTAAGGAGGCAATGACAAGTACCCTACACTGTGCTGGCCACTAAAGTCCCAAAAGGAGGCAGTAGCTAACACCCTTAAACCTACTCCCTAACGCTACACCCTTTCTACCCCCCCTATGGGACAAACCATCTCGGCCCCGGAGCTCCAGTCCTACACTTCCTGGCCCCCACAGGCTGACAATTCCCCGGGCA
>JAFLJL010004910.1:0-14456 GCA_018398815.1 Conus ventricosus
AAAGGTGGGCAGGTTGAATGCTTTTCTGAACTTTTTGCGGCCAAAAAATGTAAATGGGTTAGAATTCAAATTTTATGTCCCATTCTAAATATGGTTCTAAGTGCCATTTGAGGTCAGGTTTTCGAACTATTTTTATTCATATGGCCAACATTATTTGCCTCTAGATTGCGCAGTTGTTCTAGTTTAGGAAACTTTTTGCTGTCGCCAACCTCTTTGCGTTTATAATCCCATCTTTAGTGTACTCAAAACCTACAAAGCGCCTATCTCACCGTTCTGTTCAAAGTCCGCAACGTCTGCAAGGTCTTTTAATTCTAAGGTTATACACCTTACAGGCGCTAATGTAACTCCTGATTCTTCTGGCCCACGCGACATTTTTTTTTAGTAACGTATTATTTATTTCCAAAACAATGTGCAGGTTATCACATTTCACAACTTTCCCCGCTTTGTCTTTGATTTTTATTTAAATGATCCGCCCCTTCCCAAAAACTAATCTTTTAAACTGTAAATTAGGGAATTGTATAATTTCATAATCGCAATATGCAGCTTTCCCTGACGGAAGAGCTCTTTAAAACAGTTGGGGCCTTCCATCATATAAGTTTCATCAGTGCTCAGCTCATCCAAATGAACATAGAGTAATGAATGTAATGCAAGATCGAGCGGGTTTTTTCCCTCATAAGTAGTTTTGTCTGGCACAACTCAAAATCTATGATTGTCATCTGCAAAGCCTAACTTTTTAGCTAGCTTTTACATAAAAAAGGTAAATGTGCTACTTCTTCTTCAGGTTTGAATGTTAACATTGTTTTAGATTTGCATTGTTAAGTTTGAGAGTAATGTCGAAATTACTCATTGCTTCTTTTAGCGAGAAAAAACCCGTAATAACCATCAGGTATGATTAACTGGCTAATTTTGGGCCCTGATTTGTTAACTTTTAGAACCGTATTATTCTCCTTGGCTTCGCTTATATTAAACCATACGACTTTGTAAATATTTCATGAAGTGCAACCATTTTGGCCCCGCAATTGTTATTATAGCATGTTCTAAAACGAAGGACTTTTCTTGAGTTGTTAATGTTAAAACATTTTTTTAAACGAAATAAAAATGAGTGCATTCAAATATACTGGCGCAAATATTCTGTTGGGCGCACTACAATCTTAAAAATATAGCAACTGATATCTTGACATTGCTGTGACCCAGACTGCCTCTTTTCATAAAAAGGTGAGAAACTCCATTGAAGAGCTATCTTAACCCCCTATTGAAAACGACCACATCAAAAAAGGGGCGTGGTTTAGTCATCCGATGCAGTTTTATCAGAACCAGTTAAACTTTGCTGTGTTTTGCGCATCAACTGGGTGTGGAGTGTCGTATGCTGATCATTTAAATCACCAGATCCTTTGGTGAGGTCAGTGTACAGTTTTTCATTTCTATTACACCTTCAGCGTATTTTAACTGAACTGCAAGCTCCATTACCAAAATGACAAACCTTTTTAATCCACTCAGCAAACAAATAGACATAAAGGCTTTTGAAAGGATCTGTAACGAATTCAATATTAACACCAAGACAGGCTTTAGACAAAAGTTGGATCATAATCATGGTCTAGGCGACCTTTATTTTGGGGCACGCACAGAAAGTATAACTATGACGGGGCACCTCCTTTAAAAATCTTTCTTTTTTGGCACAACTGTTGACCCCGGGTCCCTACAGCAAGAGCATAAAACAGCATGGACACATTTATCTTAGACCACTTCTAAGGGCCTAACTAGAGCGGGAATAGAACGAATAAACGACTCTATTCGTACTTACGTTTGGTGTTTGCTAGGTTCGCAAGCACAGGCAAGATCGAGCATAACTGATCCTTTACTGGCTTTGAGCCCAAAAACAATACTTAGCAAATTTAGAGGACGCCATTAATTCTACAGTTGATTTACCTTCAAGTATTCAAAGGTACCAACATGTTTTACAATACGCAAGATTCGAAAGTAGACTTTGCTGTTGGCACTGGTTTATACATGCTGCTTCTGACCTCAGACTCCAGATGGGTAAAATAATAAACTATAATAATGAAATTTTTATAGCAGGCAATGAACAAAAGGGTTTGGGGAAAAACGAACATAAATTCGGGGCCCAGTAATTTTTACAAACAATAAAAGAACAACCAAGATTAAGTCATCCAACCCCCGAAGTTCAAACCCCAAAAGTCATTGAAGACTCAGCAAAGCTCGCGGACTCTGTTCGCGATGACCATGAATATGAAAGCCAGCGCTTGTTCTTGGATTAACGGCATAGGATTACTTGGTCTTTATTTACTAAATAGTAACCCAACTATTACGAGAACTAATGCCCATAAGTGCTCGGCCATAAAGCCAACTACTTTGCTTGCAGTAGACAAAAGCAGTGACAATACTCCCTAATATTCCTGGTAAAGCGCCCACGGCTTTACCAGCTAATTTTTTTAATAAACTGCAAGATGATCAGCTGTTTTTTTACCCATGATTTATCAGGGGGAGGCGATGGCGGTGGAGGTACTGAATTTTGGGCCCACCGCCCCCTGTAATAGCCAACACCAATGTGTTTATTGAAAAATCCTAAGGCAGTTATAACGTTTGCTAATGTGACCCCTTGCTCTCTAAACAGTGTTCGTATTCTTTCTGTAGCGTTGTGTCTTCATATAAAATTTTTTTCGATAGTTTCTCTTATTCTGTTTCACTTGAGTTCGTAATTGGTCTCGGTTAGTAGTTAGCACTTCTAGTCTTGCTGATCTTCTTGTTCAAGATTTTTTAGTCTTGTCTTATTCTTTCTTTAATCTCACGCCTACGATGCGGTCTCAGCCTCAACGAGTTTTTTTTTTTTTTCTCTTTTTATATGCTCATCTAGTTCACTAGTTTTGCTAAATTGTTTGTTAATTCGCCTCTGATCCTTCTCAAAGCATGATCAAGGGCCGCTTTTTCTCGCATGGGGAGCGGAGAGTCGTGTATTTGTCTTTAATGCTGTTTCTTCTGAAAACTGGTTTCTGCTTTTTATTGCATTTATATTCCATCTGCCGATTGATTTAATTCTTCAAGTTCCATGTTTTGTATTTGGCTAGCTGTTGGGGGGGTTCCTGCAGTGTGTTTTGAAGTTTAGAAACTGCCTCCGCCCTTAATTTCGGTCTAAAAAAGACCAAGGCGATTTTGATCTTTCACACTGAGTCTTTGTATAATTGTACTCTTGGCTAAAAACTTTGATGGGTGGGTTTAGTTGTAAGCCGAACAAGTTGCCCTTGATCGTTTTTACAGACAAATGATCATCTTTTTAAATTTAAAATCATTTGGGTCTATAAATTCGGGAGGGTTTTTGGCCTAAACTCTCGTTAAAATGATTTAACCTTACTTTCTGTTAATTCATGCCGCATTGAGAGCGTTGAGCGATGCTGTATTAAAGGAATTTATTTCACTCATGTCGTCTCCAAGATCAAAAACATCATAATCTTCTGCATCTTCAATGCCTGCCATGGTTTTAAATAATTAATTAATTTTTTATTTGTTTATAAAAAAATGTCACAAGCACATGGGTTGATTCTTGACCCCCATAGAAGACTGAAAGAACCCTTTGGCGTGAAGGGAAATAAGCGGACTATTACTGTTCCAAATAATCCATCTACTATTGATGCAGATCAAATTCTTACTGTCAAATTTCCGACCTAGGAGCAAATGATGTGATTGTGGGCCCGGCTCTGCGGTCTTACTTTCAAAATAGCGCTCGCTTCAACAACAGACCCAAACAGGACAGTTGTACAGAATTGGGGCGGGCAATCGTTAAGAAAATTTCTTATAAAACTTGAGGGGCAAGAAATATTTTCTTTACACAATGCAGACTATTTTTAACCTATTCTGATCTATGGCTAACCGGGACTGAAAGGGCTGGGCTTTGCGTTTCAAGGAATAGAAAATGAAGAACACTAAAACATAGAATAGGTGCCGCAGATACTAAAGACGGCAAAAAGTATGTGGGTGTAAATTTTGCGTTTGGAAATCGCTTTTCCATTTCCTTAGATTTTGAGTTGTTAAAAGCGCATGCGCCATACTTTCAAGGAGCATTAAAAGACAGATTGTCATATGAACTAACTTTTAATGAATACAAACGGGTTATCCCAAATCATCAGACACCGAAGCAAAGTACAGCATTTCTGACATCTCGTTAGAGTTTGACGTTGTTAGCAACCCTAATTTAGCAAGGCTGATTGAACAACAATATCAGTCAAAATTTGCAATATATTACGAAAGAGTGATTCATCATACAAATATCCTAGAAGCAGGGCAGAACACTATATGAATTTTAGTTTAGCGTCTCAGCAAGATCGCTTAAAGGTATTTTATTGCTGTGTGAAGATGAAGAACCATTCAAAAGAGGAAGTGAAAAGTTTTTTAATCCAAAATAACGAAAGTACAATGTTCGATTGAGGGCCAGTCCCAACCAAATCTATGCTAGCGGGCTTAAACCTTATCAGCATTTTGATGAAATAAAAAACTGTTTGGGGTGGGAGGTGTAGAAATCCAACAGTTGACCTTGTGGCTAAAGATCTGCACCTTCACAGTTTTAAGACTTGATGATTATTATAACAACAAAATACGGTTTATGGATTGACTAAGGTCAACGGAGGATAATCAGTTACATGGAAACGGGAGAACTGTGAGGGGACGTAATAAACATTCAAATTGATAAAGAAGAAGAAGCCGATTAAACCGTTAATGTGCATTTGGTTTTTAATATATTTATGCGCAGTGAATATTGAAAATAACAAAATTAAAAGATATACAATACTAAAAATTTTTTTTATTTTTTAAAAAGCATGTCTGTTAAACATTTTCCAAATGTGCCTACAGCGCCGCCAAGAGAAGAGATAGTAGAAACCCCCGAAGTAAAAACCTTCAGATTAACAAACATTACACAAATGCAGCAAGTCTAGAGCAAGACCTTTCAAAATACAGCAAAACCAAACGAAGGTATTCTGCTGCCTTTAATGCTGTTACATATGTCAATACTGGAGCATCGACTATAAGCGCCGCATCAGCAGGAACGAGTGTTGGCCTCTTAGCAACGGGCATAGGCGCACCCGCAGCTTTACCTCTAGGAGGTTTGTCTTTAGCTCTCGGCCTGTGTTCATTAGCTGTAAGTGCGGCTAGCAAAAAATTAAAACTAAACTCCAAAAGCACACAGCTATGGTTCAACTAATAACGGCTAAACTTAGTTCGTTTAAACTGACAATAAATAAAGCGCTTGTTGACTCAAACATCACGGATGAAGAATTTAATCGTTTACAGGCCGATTTTGATGACTACAAAAGACAAAAGTTTGATCTTCAAAGAAAGGCGAGGGCAAGTTTTTCTCAACAGCCAGACGCGAGCAGATAAAAAGGAATGCTTAAAAAAAGTAAACGAGACATTAAACTCTGTTCTAAACAGCTCACATTAACAACGCCAAAGGGTGTTTATACTTTAGTTTATGAGTCCAAGCGCAAAAAGACCGTTGATATCGGTTCTGATTAAGTTTTTTTTTTAATTTAAATAAATATTTTGGCTTAGAAAAGAAAGACAGCATGGCTAAGATATATGAAGGACAAGACGAATTGTTTGAAGGAATGCTCGAGAGAGAGCGTTTATCAAGAGCACTGAATGATATTGATTTAGAAGTCGTTGACCCAACAAACGTACAGGCAAGTGTTGTTCATGCTATTTCTCAAGTTCCAAGTAAACTAACAATAGACCCGCCAGTTAAAGTAATGTTAGCTGTTTTAATCGACTATGTAACAATAAATGAAGAAAATCTAGAAGTCTGGGTCTCAACTAAACAGCAGACTATTCTTTCTCGTAATGACTTAACACCGGTTGGGCAGACGAACTGCTTACACAGTTTGACGCTGCGCTGAAGAAGCTAAAATGAGAGGCTCTGGTTGGTCAGAGGGCGAAGTCTTAGAGATTAGATTAAAACAGGCTAATTGGCCCCGATTTTTGGAAGGTTCCCCTTCCCTACCCCCGATTGTTAAAAAGAGCTTTAAAACAAAAAAAATCGGAAAACAAATGTTTAGTGGGTTCTTGAAAGGCTGCCATGTCCGCAAACACGCAGAGAAGGGACTAACAATCGGCAATCCCAAAGATTTTAACTTCAAGAATATCCTTTCCCTGTTAGTGTAGACCAAAAATTATCAGTTTGAAGAACAAAAAAAACCCAATAACTTTTAAGAATACACAGGGGATGGGGAAACAATTTTGGCCCCAAATTTTAAAGTGTCCAAGAACATCCAACAATGGGCAAACCCAGACAAAAACATGTTGACTTACTATAATTTTTCATTTAGCGGGGTACCCCTTACACATTGATACGCAAAATGAGGGTTTATTGAGTTATATTTAAAACAAACATAGAAACAAAAAATCTGCGAAAATGTTTAACAAAAATTTCCCATCTGTGCAAGCTGCGAGGAAAAATATAAAACTTTGAAAAAGTTTGTAGACTGTAATACAGAAAAAATTACGCCCCCCCCCCGGATTAAAAGTGATTTTTAAGAACTGAAAAAACTGAAACTTTTCCCCATATTTTTTTAGCAGACTTTGAATCATTTTTTTGTTCCTTATGAAGGGCCAGCCCCAAAAACTTCGAAAAAAAATTTTTTAAGATAATCTAAATTTGTTTTTTGCTTTCATCATTGTCGGTCGGATGGCGCCCATTCAGCACCAATTTATGGGGGCCAAATGCTGAAAAATATTTCTTAGAACCATGCAGCAAGTGCGCAATGACTGTTCTAATAATCTAAACTTATCTGAAATCATAATGACACCTGAAGACCAACAACAGTATGACTCAGCCACACATTGTTGGATTGTGGTTTAGGTCTCTCATCAAACGCAGAGAATCCAACAGTAAGAGACCATGATCACATTAGCGGAAAGTTCAGAGGAGCGGCGCATAACAAATGCAATCTTCAACTAAAGTTTGATCCTAAGACATGGAAGCTGCCCATCTTCTTTCATAACTTGCGAGGTTACGACTCTCATCTTATAATGAAAGCAGTGGACGATGCCTTCAGGGTAGCATGCATTGCACAGTCATCAGAAAAGTACATGTGTTTCACTTTAAATAACATGTCTTTTTATGACTCTATGCAGCACATGATGGGTTCATTAGAGTCACTGGCCATGTCCTTAAAGTCCGCCCAATAACGGAAGAATATTTTGACCCAACTCTGTTAGAAAGGGCGTTTACCCTTATGAGTACATGAACAGTTGGGAAAGGTTTGATGAAGACACACTTCCACCTAAAGGCGCGTTCTTTTCTAGTCTTAGAGGAAAGGACATCAGCGACTCCGATTACCAACATGCTCAAGATGCGTGGCAGAAGTTAGAGTGTAAAACGATGGGAGACTATCATGATTCATACTTGATGGCTGATGTATGTTTGTTGGCGGATATTTTTGAAAATTATAGGAAGACCTGCATGAAACATTATAGCTTGGATCCCGCGCATTAATTTCTGCGCCCGGGATGAGCTGGGACGCTTTCTTAAAGTTTACTGGAGTACAGATTGATTTATTGTCAGATTTACCAATGATTCAGATGATTGAAAACGGATTGCGTGGAGGAATTAGTATGGCGTCGCATCATTACTGTAAAGCAAACAACAAATACCTAGATGATTATGATCCAAGTAAAAGGTCTAACCATCTCATGTATTTAGATGCAAACAATCTGTAATGGTTGGGCAATGGCGCAATCGCTTCCATTACGCAACTTTAAAATGTACACAGGCGGCAGTACAAACAATATTCAAAAGGCATTAAAGTGGTTGGGCAGTTTGACGCCGGTCAACAGCGTGGTTTCATTCTAGAAGTTGACTTAGAATATCCTCATGAACTCCATGACCTGCATAATGACTATCCATTAGCAGCAGAAAGCCTAAAGATGGATCCAAGAGAGCCGCCTAAACTTGTGCCTAATCTTCGTGGCAAAAAAAATTATGTCTGCCATTACAGACTTCTGCAATTTTATTTAAGACATGGTTTGAAGTTAACAGCTGTTCATCGCATAATTGCTTTTGATCAAGAACAGTTCATGAAACCATACATCATGAAGAACACTGACCTCAGAACTAAATCCACAGATGCTTCAGAAAAAGACTTTTTCAAGCTGATGAACAACAGCTGTTTTGGAAAGACTATGGAGAATCCGCACAAGCGCAAAGACGTCAGATTGGTCACCAGAGAGAACGAAGCAATTAAGCTAACTTCAAAACCTAATTATCAGGACTTTAGAAGATTTCATGATCACCTTTTTGGCATAATGATGAAAAAAAAGAAAGTCAAATTAGACAAACCTGTTTTTATTGGGTTTACTGTTTTAGAATTATCAAAGCTTTTGATGTTAGAATTTCTTTATGACTACTTTAAGCCCTCGTATCCTGAGTCCAGAGTACTTTACACAGATACAGATAGTTTTGTTATAGATATTCCTACTGAAGATATTTATAAAGACATGGAATTAGAAGTAGCTAAAGGAGCGAGCGGATGGTATGACACATCTGATTACCCTAAAGATTCGCCTTTGCATTCAAATTTTACTAACAAGAAGGTTTTAGGAAAGATGAAGGATGAATTATCTGGAAAGGTGATCAAGGAGTATGTGGGGTTAAGATCGAAAATGTACAGTATTTCGACCAGGAGAAAATCATTAAGAAAGAAAAGGGGAATATCTCGCAGCGTGTGCAGTCAAACATATCACATGACAACTACAAAGAAGCATTTTTTTGGGCAATATAACTTTTCATCATGACAACGTAAAACTGCGATCTAATCTACATGAATCAACACAACAGTTGGTAACAAAGAAGTCATTAGATAGAACAAACACAAAACGGTGTTTGTTAATCCAGATTTTTTTCATATGCAAATTGGGCACTGGAGAACCGCATAAACAGGGGGGTTTTTATATTTTTTCATCAACTTTTATTATAAATCAATCATAGCTTCATCAATTCATTTAAATCTTTTCTCATGTTGCTTGGACGAGTTCGAATTTTTTTATTATTTCAAGATATTCTTTTTCCCAATTTGGGGGTTTGAGTTGTAGGTGATCTGGATGATTTAGCATGCATTGATTAATCCTCGAAAAAAGTTTCCTTAATAGCATTACACCCTGAAATGATTCCCGTTCTATTTCAAGGTCTCTTCCTTTACTATTCTTGTTTCGTTCTGCGCTTCCTTTTGGCCTTCCATTTTAAACCCAAAAAATGTTTACGTTTAAAATTTAATTTTAAAGCGGAACTGTGTCTGGGCGGAATTATCTGCAGTTCTTTTTTCACAAAAGATCTTTGAGGGGGCTGGTTGTTTTGTTTGTTTAGTTTCTCGTAAATTAATACACGGGCGGATTCATCTTTACAATTCTTTTTATTTCAATGGGTTCAAACACTCCAAACTGGGTCGGTTGCCCTGATGCGAGTGTCTCCCCTTCTGCTTCTCCCGGTAATAAAGGTACCTTACTTTCAAAAACCCAAAAGGTAATATTTGCTGGGGTGTACTGGAGTCTTCAGCAACATTTATTTTTTTCTTTTGATTGCTTGTACTGGGTTTTTGCCCTTTAAATTCTTCATTATTCATTGCGCGCAGAACGAGGGCAGTCTTCTAACCCATTCTGTGTTGCGAGAGTTGTCAATAAGCTCTCTGTGATACTGGTAGGAGAAAAGTCTTTCGGCTAACTGTTTTTTTAAAGTTTTCAACTAAAGCCTGTGATCTGTGAACTCCCGGGAAAGCCTCTTCTAATAGTAACTCCTGTGTTTTAACAATAATTGATTCACTTGACCTTTAAATTCTTTTCCATCATCGACTTGAATCATGCGAGGGTAAGTTAGTGGACCCTCGTTGGTATATCAGTTGTAAGCAACAGCAACAGCAGAAGCGCTCTTTTGTGTTAATGGTTCAGCATCTTTAATCTTGAAGCTAGTCAATGACTGTAAGTGCGTACTTAAATCTTTTTCGTCTAATCCTATCAGGGGGTAAATATAAAATCCATTTGATGGGTGTCGTTTGGAGTTGTATTCACAAAGTGCGGTCTCTGTATTCGTCTAGGGGCAGGTAAATAAATTTGCCAAATCGCTTGTTTAGATAACCATTCCTTTGCGTTTGTTCACTGACACCTGCCGCTTGGCTTAGCTTTTGTATTGCTGTGATACCCTTCCAATATCCTTTTGGCGAATAATAGATTTTGTTCATTTTTTACTCAGCCAATATTATGTGAAAACAAAATACACGACGGTCATACCAAAGGCAATAAACGCGATTCTTGCATCTTTTGTTTTTCTGATGGTTGAAAAAAGGGTCACTAAATTTTTGGTGGGGGCAATGTCTGGCCCGGGTTTGCCTGTTACTAGATAATATTGTTTTATGCTTGATCAACATCTTTAAATATGTAAGCTGCATGCCCCTGTTTTTTCAGTGTGTCATTAATAAAATCTAACTGCTCAAGCCTCTCCCTTTCATAGGTGTCTTGTGCAGCTGCTAGTTCCTCCATAGCTTTGTTAGTCTTTTTCTCTCCGCCGTCATCCCGTAGTTTACTAATGCGAAATTACTTCCGCTAAAAGCAAGCGCATTCACCACCAGCGCCACCTATCATCATTACGAGCGAAGCCATTTTTTTAAAAATGTATTTTTTATTTACATTTTTATACTGTCTGGAATTATTCCTTGCTTGACTAGAAAATCTTTCGTGGCAACCGAAGCTGCAATGATAGCAATTAGCTTTGCTGAATCCTCAAAGTCTAGTTGCCAAGATCTGCTGGTTTAATTTTTTAACAAGCTTTTACCAAGCATTGAGTATCCTAAAACTTAGGCCCCAATAACAGCAGAATGGTATACAAGGTTGGTAACAGTTTTTTCGGTGCTCATTTTTATAAAATAAAATAATTATAAATTATTAAAAAAACATGAACAGGGGATGATCTCCTACAGCTACAAGGCAGCCTAAACCTTCCTGAACTTATGAATGACCAAGTTGATGGCCAAGCTGTTTATGCCCAAAAGGAGAGGTTGAAATTCTTTGCAGCGTGTGGAAAAACAAAACAGTTCCTCGGAACTGAATTCAGCATTGAACAGATTCAACAGATGTCGCCGCAAGACATTTTAAAGTATCATAACAGGTAGAAGCGCAGCGGGGGTCTAGAATGGTGAAAAGTGTGGGGCAAACGGTTCTTAGTTTGTACACAAAAACTAGTCAGTAGATTTGCTCCCATTGATTCTGAACAAGATCTTACGTATGATTTAACCAAGATCCTGTTTTAACAAAGTCATTAGAGTCTCTAGGCTGTGATCTATATTACAGATTTGGAACATTATTGTCGCCGTTAATCATGGATTAAAACTTTTAATCATATAGATTTTTTTTTCCCTTCAAAATGACCGAGCTGGAAATCAGCAGACATAAAACACTGAATCAGGTGGAGAAAGTAACCAAGCCAGGAAATCAGCAAAAAAACGCTGAATCAGGTGGAGACCATTAAAAATCCTGGGCGTGTTGAAGCGGGAAAAAAAAATTAGCAGAGTGGAACAGAAAAAAAAAAATTTAAATGTTACAGAATATAACTCATCATGAAAACATAACACCGCCAACGCCAGAACAAGTTGATTCAATGCCAGCTATAAAAACTCCATGTGATTCAAGGGCCCCAAAGTTTTCATGGAATATTGAACTTAAAACTGTTGCCATTTTTGGCCCCCTTGCTGCTGCTGGGGGGCGGTTTTACTGTTATAAAACATATAAAGAATGGCAACAGAAACAAAAGAAGTTAAAACAACCTGAACCGCTAAAATGCAGAAAAAGACAACTGCACGCCAAAACCGCCAATAACAAAGCATCATTTTGATCCATTTATAATTGGAATAATATTTAAGAACTTAATTTTAATTTTTTATAAAAATAGATCATGGCGTATTTAAAATGATGAAGTCCCAAAAAATAAAGACCTGGAGTCTATAAAAGACATTTCCATAGACCAGAATTGTAATCAATGCGGTTGCTTCGGATGTAAAACCTTCCCTTTAAAATCTATGCAGAAAGCTGAGCAAGACATCCTCAACGATGACGCGTTTTTTGAGGCGTGTTGGTACTATATGAGACATCTGCTATTTAAGATAAAAAACATAAATTTTATTTTTTTGAAAAATTAAAGATAACTTAATAAGAACTTGGTTGTACTTAAAGGATGACTTAATCAAGAACTTATTAAGAACTTGATCAAGACTTAATAAAAACTTAATCAAGAACTTATTAAGAACTTGAAGTAACTTAATTAAAAACTTGGGTGACTTAATTAAAAAATTAATTAAGAACTTGGGGGGGACTTGGGGTGGGAGTGTGTGTGGTGTACACAGAGCTTTATTATTTGTCATGTGTAACACCACTTGGTGAAGACAGTGCTTGCGTTTTTGTGATCATTGGCTCCTTTGTTGCAAATTCCAAAGCAGCCACCAAGTGCATTTAACAAAAACCTGATTAAATAAAACAAGACAATTGTATAAAGTACACCCGGCGGCCGCCTGAAAAAGGCAGCCTAAAGTTTGTAGCAGGGTTGGCAGGGGGGCGTTGGCGGGTAAAAGGTGAAGAAGCAGGCAACCACAACAGCAAAAAAGTCATTACATGGAGTAAGAATGTTGGCAGGGAGGCAGCGTTCACGCGTGAACGGTCGTATTTTTAGTAACTGACGTCTGAACTTGCCAGGTCTATACTAAGTGCATATCAATTCTATCCAGGCAAGCAGGCAGGCAAGCGTTCACGCGTGAACGGTCGTAATTTTTTTTGTAACTGAAAGTCTGAACTTGTCAGGTCTATACTATGTGCATATCGATTCTATCCAGCCGTCACGCATAATGGTTCTTTTACTGGACTGTTTGGAGCTCGCTTGGTATGCATGGATCTTGTTTCCAGACCTGCGCAAATTCTGGCACTTGCAGCATGGCTTTGATTTCATTTAGCTTGCCAAAATGAAACGAAAGGGAAGGCCTACAGCATAAAACCCTGTGTATCCATAAAGAACCTTGCAACGGCACGTAATTTTCGTGCGTGAACATCGGAATACCCGGTTTTTTCTTTCAACCAAACAGCCCATGTTTCCTTCGTTCTCCCTTCTTTCCTTTCGTTTTCCTGCCATTGTTTACACAAAAATCAAGAAGTTACCAAACTGAATGTAAATTAACAAGGACTTTTGCATCTTGCCTCCTTAAATTTTTCCCCCATCCCTTTTTGTAGTCTTTCTACAATTTCAGCTTCATTGTTGTTTTAGAAAAAAATCCCGATCAGCAAAAGCTTCTCTAGAAATAGCTGATTGAATGTCAGCCTGATTGCCATAAGATAGTTATGTAATTCTTGTGGCGTTGAAAGATCTGTTCTCCTTTTTTTGTCTCCTTTCTTTTCTTTTAACAATTGCTCAAGCTTTCTTTTAGGCTTCTTTTGGCAAATCCTGCGGTCCTTCCCTTTTAATCTTTTTAATTATTTCTGGGCATTTTTTTTTAAAATAGTCTTGATTCTCTTGCAAAATGAGCATTTCTTCCTCTGTCCACAATTTCCGTTTGGGGTTTTGGGGGTAGTAAAAGGAAGATTTTGAGCTTGATCCATGTCAGGTAGAATTAAAGTTGATGGCTGTGTTGAGAAATCTAATAGATTTTGATGAGCAACTTGCGATTCCAGAATTTCTCTCTCTAATTCTGAGGAAATGCTGTCTAAGACATAGATAATATTTTTTTTTAAGCAAAATCTTTACCCGCAAAACACTCTATCACTGAAACACTCCGTTCACCACAGCACCACAACCCAAATGACGAGATAACTTAAGGCCCCGTTGTCAACAACACTAAGTGCTGGGCGGATGTGACGTCTTTTTTAACTATCACATGATTAAATCTTGACTTATGATAGGTGAATGTAAGAAACATGTCTATACTGTTTTTAAACCCCAGGCGGAATTTCGCCACACGGTCAGGTTACGCCAGCCCTACCTTATGGCGCCATAATTACAGGTCATAGGGTCCGTCCGGGTACTGCCTCCACAAACCCCAAGCCCCCTAATTAGGGGTGTTCGCACAGCGTCTCAGCTAAGTTTTAGTTTGGTGACGTCTCTGCAAAAATGATAGTATTGAAAAAGACTGTCTGCGCGAAAATGATGTTATTGATAATGATCAGAAAAACGCGGAAACTGAAATCTGAAAAGTTTTTGTAAATTAGTATTAAAAACGAATAACCCCCGCACAGTATGTTTGTTTGTAATAATCGTTATTTTTTAGTTATTGAAGTCTAAATTTCAGAGAACAGGAAAAGGGGCATTCTGGGTTACTTCGCCCGAAACTGAGTGAGGGCGGAAGTGGCCCAGAATGCCCCTTTTCCTGTTCTCTAAAGTTAATGTCTACCATAAATAATTTCTAATATACCAGACTAGATTTTGGGTT
>JAFLJL010004912.1:5000-13769 GCA_018398815.1 Conus ventricosus
CTATTGTGCAAGTTTAATGAAAGATGTTAAGAAAAAATTCAAGAGTAGTAATTTAATAGATCTTGATATTATGCCTCATTAGCCTCATCATTTGTCCAAGATGGCTAAAAAAAGATTAAAGACTTTAGGAGATTTTCAACAAAACCTGGTTTGACAGAGATTGGGCAAAAAAAAATAAATACGTAAAGCTTTACAAACATTTCGCAGAGTTTGCGACGTATTTAAAAAATGATTTTGATAATTAGTAAAAAGTCAAAGATATTTTACAATATATGTATTGTTTTCAAGGAACATTTTAAAAATCTGCTTAGCGTTAAAGTCCAAACAAAACACTCAATTTAGATACCCTTTGAATATGTGCACCTAAACTTTTTGGGGGAACTGTTAAATCTGTTCTTATATCAAAAATTAAAGCAAATCGACACTTTGGTAAAAGGTTCGATCATTTCAAAGGGTTTTTAATAGTGACTACAACGATACTGATTTACCAATTTTTGAAAAACTTTTCAAACTCTTGCCTGTAGCACAAATTTGGACGTGCTCCCCTAACAGGGGCGATAGAGCAATGGAATTGAGATTTTTTAAAAATTTTTGAAAGGGAAAACATCTGGTCCCGATGGTTTAAGGGGTAAATTTTTTAAAAAAAAACCATCTCAAGAACTTCTATTTTTTAATTTCAATACTTCAATAAACTTTTGATTCTGGTGTTTTTCCTAAAATTTGGTCTATTATCATTCGCCTGTGATAAAAAGGGTAATCCTGATTGCCCTACAATTCGGGGGTTTTTCCCTTGCAATAGGAGGCAAGTTTACATTTATATCCTTAAAAAAACTTACGAAGGGGTCGAAGATAATGATTTAATTGATTCTCTCAACGGGTTTTTTAGAGAAACTAGTAAAAATTGATCCTTTTTTTCCTTTTGGACAAATTAAAAACATTATCAATCGGAAAGCTATACTTTTCTTTATTATTTCAAAAAGCCTTTGACTTATTAACGGGCAGTACCTTGGGAGAATTAAAGAAAAAAAGGAACGGGGAAAAATGTACAAACTGTAAAACCATGTATAAAACTGTAAAAGCTGGTGTAAAAGGAACAACCAGGCCTAACCTTTCTTCTGCCCCCCGTGGCTGAGACAAAAACAACTCATCCATTTTTTTCTGCATTTTTTAAATGCTCAATTATGTAACCCGAAAGGGAAAAACACGGTGAAAGCACCCCAATTTTTAAGGGAAAATTTGATATATTTTTTGCGATGATTTCGTTACTATCTTTCTCGGTTTTTGGTCTCAACGACAGCAAAATTTTTTTGGGGGATCCCTCCCATAGAATAAATTTATCAGTTTTTAGGATAAAACAAATGATGTATTTCGAAAAGCGGTTAAATTTGCAGCGAAGAAAAATGGTTCTTTGGTACAATAAGCAAAGTGGTAATCAGTATAAATACCTTGGTATCTTTTTTCCCCCCCTCCTCCTTTCTCCTACCTAGGAAATAAGCTCAAAACAAAGAGAGGATTGTTATTATTTTAAAAAACTTTTGGGTCCCCGGGGGAAAAAGTCCAAAGTGTTCTTAAATTATTTGATTGCAAACCCTCCCCAATCTAATTTAGGGCCTGAATTTGGGGGATTGATTGCAAATCAAATTTGATTAAAAATAACCTTTTCGTGAAAGATTGAAATTTCGAACACCATGCCGGGTCTATTAATTGGTAGATTCCTTTTTATGTTCAACCATACAAGATGTTTAAATTTTGGTTGAAATTTTTGAGAAGTCTAAGCGTCTCCTTTAAAAAATTTTAAACAATGCTTTATTTTCCACTAAAACAACAGAAAAATTTGGGTTTCGCCGAAAGCTTTATTTTATACAATATGTTTCGACATGTATGGGAAACAAGGTTTTCAAAATATTCACTTTTTCTCAGAAAATTTAAAGAAAGACTAATCGTTTGTTCATTCAAGGAGGGGAGGCTCTTGAGAGAAAAAGTGGGTAACATTTTATGCATCTTTCAAACTATCTTTGGGGCATCTCAAACTTTTTGACCTAAAACATTGTACAAAAAAGACCTTAATCGTTTTTGATTGGGTGTTTCAGCATTACAAAACGCATCGGTACCGTACCTAAAATGTCCCCCCTAACTGCCATTTTGGAGAGTGCCCAGAAAGTAACTTCATTTTATATGCGTCTGCCCCAAATACTCAATGTTAGGACAATACTTCCGTAATTTACAATTCCCCTTCTTCTTCGGGTTTCGTTACTGAGTGTACACAAAATGATTGCAGACGGCGATATCTAACGATGCATTAAAATCCGTAATCTTCTATTTCGCCCCAGTTTATAGGATTTAAATCTATTCTTTTGCAATGTATACCTACATGTTTTCCCTTTTGTGCCCCCCCCCTTGACAGGGGCAAAAGCTGGCTTATTAAATTTTTTTTCATTGTCTGTCATTTTCTCTCTCTCTCTCCCCTCTCTCTCTCTCTCTCTCTCTCTCTCTCCCCTCTCTCTCTCTCTCTCTCTCTCTCCTCCTCCCCCTCTCTCTTGTGTTCTAAATTAGTGCGTTTGCTATACTTTATGTATATTCCCCTTCAGATGTCATACTATGATAAATCACCCCTTAAAAAAACGAAAAGGGCCTAAAAAATAACCACCGAAAAATATTTCTCTCCCCGCATCCTCTCTCTCTCTTTTCCTCTCCTCTCTCCCCTTCTCTCTCTCCCCTCTCTCCCCTTCCCTCTCTCCTCTCTCTCTCTCTCTCTTCTCTCTTCTCTCCCTTCTCTCCCCTCTCTCTCTCTCTCTCTCCCTCTCTAGGAAAGTAAACCCGGGGGGCCAGTTTCACTCGGTCCTTGTACCGCACGAGACAACCAACAGACACAGCTCACAAAAAGTTTTTTAAAAACCCCATCCAAGGGGTGCCCGGGGAAATACAAACAAAACTGGCTCCTCTTCCCCCCCCGTTCCTTGCAATGAAACACCTGGATAACCCGTCCCGGGCAAGACTTGTCAAAAAACAGCTCTCCTTCTACTTATAATTGAGGTCATCATCATTTTTCCCCGATGAAAATAATTAAATCCCATTCGATTTTTTTTTTTTGACCGAAACGTTCTCAACAACATTTCCTTTTTCTCTTTTGGTTTTCGAATTTTTTTTCCCCCTAATTAGTTTAACCGAGTTTGTTAGCACTTTTCAGAGGGATCGGTTTTTTGTAATAAACAATCCCAAAAACAAACAAAAAACTTACAATATACCAACTATTTTTCCCCACCTTAAAGCCCCAAACTTGAAGTTTTTTTAATTTGGGAATTTATTTCCCCCCGGCAAACATTTTTATTATAGATCCGAATTGATAAGGGGTTTTCCCCTTTTTGAACATTTGTGGATACTTTTAAACAAGGGGGTGATTTTCCCCGTAACCCCCCGGGGTTTTAAATCTAAAGGGGCCTAAACGCCAAAACTCCCCGTTATTTAGGTGACTCGAAAAGAAAATACCACCGTGATACAGGGGTTTTCTCGGGTATAAAAAGATTGCTCCACAAAAAATTTGGGTCTTTTTTTAAACATCATCTGTCAAAAATTTGATTGGTTTTCTAAATGGTTTTCTGCGGGGATAAAGTGGTGATTTCCATTAATCCCACAATGGTTCTATGTTATTGTTATTTTAATTCCCCCCAACCCTTATTCCATGTGCCGTGAATTAAAATAACCCCACGGTAAAATAAAAAGAAACATCCTTTAAATTTTGTACTAAGCCCCCAGTCCGAAACAGGAACGGTTTTTAGAAAAATTAAAGGTAACCAAATTTTAAAAAATTTGGGATGGGGGCCAAAAAAAGGGGATTTTTTCGTGTACTTCGCTGACGAGGGGAATTTAACCCTTTTATGAACAATGAATTGATTGATTCAATTTTGTGTGCAAAGAAAAAACTAAACGAAAGGGCTGTTTTAGAGGTCAAATAATAGTAAAGAAAGTCACAGAAAACAAGCGCACCCTGTTTTCTCGAGGCTAGTTAAACCCGTCAGGTAAAAAGTTGAAGGGGGGTACAGCAGGGAAAGTTAACAACAACCCCCGAGCTGTTCAACTAATTAACTATTCTATAATTAGAACGGTTTTAAAGACTTTCTCGAGACAAGCGCATTTTTAAAAGACAACAGTTTTAAAAAAAACTTAAAGAAAAAACCCAAGCCAAGGGGTTTTTTTGGAGCACTGAAAAATCTTTTAAAAATATTTTTCAACCAAATACAAAAACCAACAAAAATGTTTCACATTTCAAAAAAAATCTTTTAAAATTTAGTGATTCCTTCTGGGCCAATTTCAGGAACTTCAAATGAGTGTTTTCCTGGCTGATAGTCGTTTATAATTAAGTTTAAAACTGAAAGAAAACCTTTATTCTTTTAAAGGGTTTAAAATCAAATAAAGCACCCGGGCCAGACGGATTATTGGGGAAATTTTATAAATTTGCCCCCCCATTCTTTTTTCCTTAAAATTTTTTTAACAAACCTTTTATTTTTGGGATCTTTCCCCTTTTTGTGGGGAAGTCTATTCAACCTTTGCATAAAAAGGGGGATATAAAAACCCGATAACTCAAGTATCCCTTTTAAACAAGTTCAAAATTATAAAATTACATATTAAACAAGCGTTTTTTCAAAATATTGAAATTGTGATGTAAAAAATGTGCAGGGTGGCTTTAGAAGAATTTTATATAAAGATCATATATTTACCCTTTTTTCTCTGGGACAAAAACAACTCTCTAACCACAAGAAAAATACGTTGCTTTTTTCGACTTTAAAAAGGCTTTCGAATTTGGTAATAAACCAACTTGGTCACTTAAAAAAAAAAGGTGTAAAGGGTAAATGTACAATGCACTTAAAACATAACAAGATTCAAAGCTAGGGTTAAAGTGGGGGGGGATTTAAAAAACCTTTTTTGCCGGGCTAAGAAGGAGAAATATGCATCCGTTTTTTTTCGCTATTCATTAAAGGCTTGCTGAAGAAAAATTTTAATAGGAAACATGGGAATTCCCCTTTTTACCAATTCATAGAGATACAAAAAATTTTTTGCCGACGATTGCACTGTACACTACCTCATTGGGCCCAGCAGCAAAATGATGTTTTGAAACACAGCGAAAAAATCGATTTGACGTTAAATTTTAAAAAAACAAGGGGGAAAAAGGCCCACGACTAGGGAACTAAAAATTGTTTTAAACATTAAATATTAGGGTTACTTTTCACGGCTTTCTTTTTCCCACGCCGGGAGGATTTTGCACCAAGCAAAAAGTCAAGTCATCAAAAATAAAAACACGTGGAATTTCAAGCTTTCCCCAAATTTTTCTTTAAACTTTTCGACTTCAATCCAGCCAGGCTAGCATGGTGCGAAGTATGGGGTTTGAATTTCAAAAAACTCAATTTTTGAAAAATGCATTTGTTTTTACCAAAGATTCTTAAATGGTCCAAAAAAACACCCAGCGGGGCCCTTTGTTTAGAAACTGGGGCGGTATCCCCTCTATATAAACAATTATACAAAAAGATCAAAATTGGATACGGGTTTTTAATAGCCGGATAATCGCCTTCCCAAGAAAGCTACAAAACCCCTAATATTTGCATCACGAGGCAAGAACAATGGTTTCATTAGGGGTCAAGTTTAAACCCAAAGCTTTTGGGATTATGGAAAACCAAACGTTTACAAACAAAGGGTTTTCCAGAATTTTAAATCGGGGTTTACTGATGTCATCTCAAAATTGGAAACCCAGGATGTTAGGAACGCTTTTCCTTCTATTCCCTTTAACTTCAGACAAACACCAAATTTTCGTTTTCGGAAGAATTTTTAACAATCTAAAAATTATAAGATTATTAGGCTTTTTTGTTTAAATATCACAAACTGCCGGGATTCGAGTGTTCCCCAGAGGCACCTGCTTTTTTTTGTCCAAGTCATTGGGGAAATTTAATACCTTTTTTATTATCCCTAAATATAGGGTTTTTGAAGCTTTTTAACCCCCTAAATATTATGCAAGCCGCGCTTTTTAAGATTGATTATTACTTGCCAAGATAAAAGGGGTAAAAGATTTGCGCTTTTATACTAAAGCTTTTTAAATCAATTTAAAAAAACAATGGGACTAAAGTTAACTTTTTTTTATAACGGGACATTTTCCCCCCTAAAAACAAAAAAGCTTTTATGTGTGAGGATGTGGGCGGTGGTGTCATTTTATGTGTGTGGGGTGGGGTGTGTGTGTGTGTTGGGGGGTGGGGGGTGGCAAGTGGGGGGTGCGTGGGTTGATAGAAAAGGTTTTTAAAGGTTTTTTAGGCAATTTCAAAAGAAGTTCTTTTTGTAGGTAAAATATAGCCAACTGTATATGGCTATTTTGATCAGTATGTATACATCCATGACTGAGGGGGAAAAGGAAGTTACCTACCTGCCGGGGAAAAGGGTTATACTTGCAAGGTGTTTTTATTTTGCTGTTCCTTTTTTTTCCCAAGTTTTTGCTACCCCCCCCCCCCCCCCCCCCTCCCAAAATCCCCATTTTCACGGGGACGAGGGGCCCAGCCAATTAAAATTTTTGTCATTGTCATTGCATTGCATTTCTCTCTCTCTCTCTCTCCCCCCTCTCTCCTCTCTCTCTTTTCCCCTCCCCATCTCTCTCCCCTCTTCTCCTCTTTTCCCCACCCCAAACCCCACACCCACACCACACACACACACACACACCACCCACACACACACACAACACCACACACACCACAAAAAACGCACGCACGCACGCAAAGCACATACACAAAACACACACCGCGCACACAAAACACACACACAACAACACACACCACGCACGCGCACCCGCACACACACCACACACACACACACACACCAACACACACACACCAAACCCCCCACACACACACACACACACAAACACACACACACTGACTGACGAAACCATTCACACAACCCCCACACCCAACAACACACACACACACAAACAACACAACACACACACACACACACAAACCACCACAACCACACACACACAACACACACACACACACAACCCACACCACACACAACACACACACACCACCACCCCACGCACGCCCCCCACCACACACAACACCACCACACACACACACACACCCACCACACACCACACACCAACGCGCGCGCGTGCCGCGGGCCCCCACAGAAAGAGAGAGGAGGAAAAGAGAGAGAGAGAAAAAGAAAGAGAGAGAAGAGAAGAAAGAACTGATACATACAGCAGCCACAGTCAAAAAAACCCCGGTCAATAACCCTTTCAAAAATTACAGGGCCCCTCAACCTCCACCTGGGGGGAAAGTCAACTCCCATTTTCTGACAGCATACTGTTCTCTGGATTGATTCCCCCCAAGCCCGTGGTAAAGAAAAAGTTGGTGTCAAAAATCTCTCAACAACACCATCTTGGGATTAAGGTGCGCCGTTTTCGTAGTACCAGACAAAACCCTCCCCGGGGTTTCCCGGGCTGGCTTTCCTTTCCACTGTAACATCTTTTTGGGAACATTTGAAAGGAGGGGGGTTTGTTACCGCCAAGAAAAAGAGAAACAGAGAACGGACTAGACACAAATAACATTTAGGGCATGACAAGAACATGGAAACCCCTTACTGCCTTTTCCCGTTCGTCTCCAAATTTAAAAAAGCTTTACTTTTGGAAACTCAGTCCCCTTTTGGGGGTTTTGGACATTAAATTTAGAAAAAACTTAACTCTGTTTTTGGGGTTGAACTTTTTTCACAAAAGCAGGACCCCGCACTGTTTAGTTTAAACAGTGGAAAACCTCTTTTTGCGGATTACATGGTTGTGGTGTGTGTGGTGGGGTGTGTGTGTGTGGTGTGTGTGGGCTGTGTGTGTTGGTGTGTTGTGTGTGTGTTGTGTGTGTGTGTTTGGGGTGTGTGGTGGTGTGTGTGTGTTTGGGGGTGTTGCCCGCCATCTCTACGCTGCGTGTGCGTGCCTGCGTGCTCATGTGTGTGCGTGGTGTTATGTGTGTATTTTTGTGGCCAGCGCGCGCGTTGTGTTGGGTGTGGTGTGTGTGTGTGTGTGTTGTGTGGTGTGTTTTTGTTGTGTTGTGGTGGTGGGGTTTTGGTACTTGGTGTACTGCGGCGGCGTGCGGCGTCGTGCGTGTTGTGTGGGTGGTGTTTTGGGTGGGGTGGTGTGTGTTGTGTGGGTGCGTGGCGCGCGTGTGTGTGGTTGCATGTGGGGGTGTGGTGTGCAGGTACAATTAAAAATGTTCGTGTTTTTGGCTTTTGTAGTTTTTAACATAAAAACCTATATAAGATGCAAATTTTTCAAAGACATTTTTTTTTGCTTGCTTTTGTTTTTTTTGTTTTGTTTGTTTTGTTTTTAAACGATTTTTTTTTTATTTCTTGGGTACGACACAAAACGAGATCAGAGAGGCAACATTTATGCCCCGGCTGTTTGCCTCAAATTGGAAGGAGGGGAAACATTCGCAAGTTTTTGATTTTAAAGGGCAAAGGTTTTTGTTTTTCTTTGCTTTTTAGCAAATAATTTACTGACAACCAAAAAGGGGGAGATTTTAGACCCAAATTTTTACTTTTCGCTTTCCAAATTAACCTGTCCCCTAAAAAGTTGTCCTTGGGGAGTTTTATTATCGATTGTTTGATTTTCGCGACTTATTATTAAAGCACGCCCACCACACACACACCACCACACACACCACCACCCACAAAACACCACACACACACACACACACACAAAACACACACACAACACACACACACAAACCCAAACGCGCGCGCGCGCAC
>JAFLJL010004913.1:2500-14805 GCA_018398815.1 Conus ventricosus
ACATAAAGTCTTGTTCAGAATCAATAGGCGCAAATTTACTTACTAGTTTAGTGTACAGACTAAGAACCGTTTGTCCTACACTTTTTACCATTCTTGATCCTAGTGCGCTTCATACCTGTTATGATACTTTACAATGTCTTGTGGCGACATCTGTTGAATCTGTTCTATGCTGAATTCATTTCCGAGGAACTGTTTTGTTTTTCCACATGCTGCCAAAGAATACAGCCTTTCCTTTTTGGGCATAATAGCTTGCTCATCAACTTGGTCATTTGTAATCATAGGTTCAGGAAGGTTTAGTAGATCATCGGTGTTCATGTTTTATTACTAAATATAATTATTATTTTGTTTTTAAAAATGAGCGCCGAAAAGACTGTAACCAATCTTGTATACCATTCTGCTGTTATTGGAGGCCTAAGTATAGGATACACAATGCTTGGTAAAGCTTGTTAAAAATTAAACCAGCAGATCTTGGCAAGCAGACTTTGAGGATTCAGCAAAGCTAATTGTTATCATTGCAGCTTCGTTTGCTACGAAAGATTTTTAGTTAAGCAAGAATAATTCCAGACAGTATAAATATGTAAAATAAAAAATACATTATAAAAAATGGCTTCATTCGTAATGATGATAGGCGGCGCTGTGGTTAATGCGCTTGCTTTTAGCGGAAGTAATTACGCGTTTAGTAAACTACGGGATGACGGCGAGAGAAAAAGACATAACAAAGCTATGGAGCAACTAGCTGCAGCACAAGATAAATATGAAAAGCAGAGAATTGAGCAGTTAGATTTTATTAACGACAAACTGAAAAAACAGGGACATGCAGCTTACACATTTAAAGACGTTGACCAGGCAATAAAAGAATATTATCTTGTAACAGGCAAACCGATCGAGACATTGCCCCCACCAAAATTCAGTGACTTTTATCAGCCATCAGAAAAACAAAAGATGCAAGAAATCGTGTTTATCGTCTTTGGTATGACTGTTGTGTATTTGTTGCACATAATATTGGCTGAATAAAAATGAACAAAATCTATTATTCGCCAAAAGGATATTGGAAGGGAATCACGGCAATAAAAAAGCTAAGCCAAGCAGTGGGAGTCAGTGAACAAACAGCGAAGGAATGGTTATCTAAACAAGCGATTTGGCAAATTTATTTACCTGCGCCTAGACGAATACAGAGACCACACTTTGTGAATACAATACCGAACGACACCCATCAAATGGATCTTCTATATTTACCCATGATACGATTAGACGAAAAAGATTTAAGTACGCACTCACAGTCATTGACATAGCTTCAAGATACAAAGATGCTGAACCATTAACACAAAAGAGTGCTTCTACTGTTGCTGTCGCTATACAACTGATATATCAACGGGGTCCCTTAACTTATCCTCGCATGATTCAAGTCGATGATGGAAAAGAATTTAAAGGTCGAGTGAATCAATTATTGTTAAAACATGGAGTTACCATTAAAAGAGGCATTCCAGGAGTTCACAGATCACAGGCTTTAGTTGAAAACTTTAACAAACAGTTATCTGAAAGACTTTTTTCCTACCAGTATCACAGAGAGCTGATTGACAATTCTCGGAACACAGAATGGGTTAGAAGACTGCCTCGGTCTTGCGCGCAATGATTAATGAAGAATTTAAATTAACAGGGCTAAAACCAGTACAAGCAATCAAAAAACAAAACAATAGATGTTGTTGAAGGAGACTCCAGTTCATCCGGCAAACTATTACCATTTGGATTGAAAGTAAGGTACCTTTATTTACCGGGGGAAGCAGAAGGGGACGCTCGCATCAGGGCAACAGATCCAGTTTGGAGTGTTGATCCATATGAAATAAAAAGAATTGTAAAAATGAATCCGCCCGTGTATTATTTACGAGAAACTGACACAACAAAACAACCAGCTCCTCAAAGATCTTTTGTGAAGGAAGAACTGCAGATATCCCACCAGACACAGTTCCAGTTGCTTAATTAATTTTTAATTTACATAAATATATTTGAGTCTAAAATGGAGGTCAGGACGAAGCAAGAATGGTAAAGGAAGAGACCTTGAAAATGATACGGGAATCATTTAATGCGTGTTCTGCTATTAGGGGAACATTTGTGAAGATTAATCAATGCATGCTAAACCATCCAGATCACCTACAATCCAAAATCCCAAATTGGGAAAAAGAATATCTTGAAATAATAAAAAAATTCGAGCACATCAAGCAAACATGATAAAAGAATTAAATGAATTGGATGAAGCTATGATTGATCTTATAATAAAAGTTGATGAAAAATATAAACCCTCCTGTTTATGCGGTCCTCCAGTGCCCAATTGCATATGAAAACTCTGGATTAACAAATACTCGTTTAGTGTTTGTTCTATCTAATGACTTTTTTGTTACAACAGTTGTGCTAATCTCATGTAGATTAGATCGTAGTTTTACGTTGTCATGATGAAAAGTCTTATTGTCAAACAATGCTTCTTTGTAGTTGTCATGTGATATGTTTGACTGCACAACACTGCGAGATATTCTTTTGCTTTCTTAATGTGTTTTCTCCTGGCTCGAAATACTGTACATTTTCGACCTTAAACCAATAAACTCCTTAATCACCCCTCTGATAATTCATCCTTCATCTTTCCTAAAACCTTCTTGTTAACGGATGAATGTAAAGGCGAATCTTTAGGGTAATCAGATGTATCATACCATCCACATGTCCTTTAGCCACTTCTATTTCCATGTCTTTATAGATGTCTTCAGTAGGGATATCTATAACAAAACTATCTGTATCTGTGTAAAGTACTCTGGACTCTGGATACAAGGGTTTAAAGTAGTCATAAAGAAATTCTAACATCAAAGCTTTGATAATTCTAAAACAGTAAACCCAATAAAAACAGGTTTGTCCAATTTGACTTTCTTTTTTTTCATCATTATGCCAAAAAGCTGATCATGAAATCTTCTAAAGTCCTGATAATTAGGTTTTGAAGTCAGCTTAATTGCTTCGTTCTCTTTGGTGACCAATCTGACATCTTTGCGCTTGTGCGGATTTTCCATAGTCTTTCCAAAACAGCTGTTGTTCATCAGCTTGAAAAAGTCTTTTTCTGAAGCATCTGTGGATTTAGTTCTAAGATCAGTGTTTTCATGATGTATGGTTCATGAACTGTTCTTGATCGAAAGCAATTTATACGATGAACAGCTGTTAACTTTAAACCATGTCTTAAATAAAATTGTAGAAGTCTGTAATGACAGACATAATTTTTTTTGCCTCGAAGATTAGGCACAAGTTTAGGCGGCTCTCTTGGATTCATCTTTAGACTTTCTGCTGCTAATGGGTAGTCATTATGTAGATCATGGAGTTCCTGAGGATATTCTAAGTCAACTTCTAGAATAAAGCCCGATGTTGATCGGGCGTTAAACTGTTCAACCACTTTAATGACTTTTGAATATTTTCGTACCGCCGCGTGTGTACATTTTAAAGTTACGTAATGGAAGTGATTGCGCCATTGCCCCATCCATTACAGATTGTTTGCATCTAAATACATGAGATAGTTAGACCTTTTACTCGGATCATAGTCGTCCAAGTATTTGTTGTTTGCTTTACGTAATGATGCGACGCCATACTAATTCCTCCACGCAATCCGTTTTCAATCATCTGAATCATTGGTAAATCTGACAATAAATCAATCTTTACTCCAGTATCTTTTAAGAAAGCGTCCCAACTCATCCCAGGCGCAGAAATGTAATGCGCAGGATCCAGGCTATAATGTTTCATGCAGGTCTTTCTATAATTTTCAAAAATGTCCGCCAACAAACATGTATCAGCATCAAGTATGAATCATGATAGTCTCCCATCGTTTTACAATCTAACTTCTGCCACGCATCTTGAGCATGCTGGTAATCAGAATCACTGATGCCCTTTCCTCTAAGACTGGAAAAGAACGCGTCTTTAGGCGGAAGTGTATCTTCGTCAAACCTTTGCCAACTGTTCATGTACTCATAAGGGTAAACGCCCTTTCTAACAAGAGTTGGGTCAAAATATTCTTCTGTTATTGGGCAGGACTTTAAGGACATAGCCAGTGACTCTAATGATCCCATCAGGTGTTGCATAGAGTCATAAAAAGACATGTTATTTAAAGTGAAACACATGTACTTTTCTGATGACTGTGCAATGCATGACACCCTGAAGGCGTTGGTTACTGCTTGCATTATAAGATGAGAGTCGTAACCTCGCAAGTTATGAAAGAAGATGGGCAGCTTCCATGTCTTAGGATCAAACTTTAGTTAGTTGAAGATTGCATTTACTGTGCGCTGCTCCTCTGAACTTTCCGCTAATGTGATCATGGTCTCTTACCCGCTGGCCGCCAAGGCCACCTGTTGGATTCTCTGCGTCTGATGAGAGGTCTAAACCACAAATCCAACAGTGAGTGGCTGAGGCATACTGTTCTTGGTCTTCAGGCGTCATAATAATGTCTGAGAGATTCAGATTATTAGAACAGGCGTTACGCACTTGCTGCATGCGTTCTAAGAAGTATTCTGCAGCATTAGGCCCTCTATATAATTCTGGCTTTGAATGAACGCCATCCGACCTGACAATAATGAAGGCAAATGAACAAATCTGATGATTACTCATTAAGACAGTTTTCGGGAGTTTCTGTGGGGTTGGCCCTTCATAAGGGACAATAAGCGACTCGAAGTCTGCGTAAACTACGTATGGACTTGTTTGCAGCCGTTTCCAGTTCTTAAAACTAACTTTTGATCCAGGTGGGGGTGTAATTAGTTCTGTATTACAGTCTACAGAACTTTTTACAATGTTTTTTATGTTCAAGCGCGGTTTGAACGGATGGAATTCTTGTTAAACATTTTCTACAGAATTCTTGTTTGCCATGATTTTTTGAAGTATGCCGCATTAGTCTACTCATTGCTCGTATCAATGTGTAATGTGGTAGCCCTGTTGGTGAAAACATCAGTAGTAAGTCAACATGGCTTTTGTCTGGTTCGCCAATCGATGGACTGTTTTTGGATACTCTGATGGGTTGCAGATTTGTTTCCTCATCCCATGTGTAGATATTAACAGTTATTGGTTTGTTTTGTTCTTCAAACTGATCAATTTTGTCCACGCTAACAGGAAAGGGTATTCCACTAAAGTTAAGTTCATTGATGTAAGGTTCATAGTTAGACACTCTCTCTGCGTTTTTGCGGACGTAATGCAGCCTTGCAAGAACACACTACATAAAACATTTGTTGTCTGAATTCTTTATATTCAGAACTGCTCTTTTTGCGACTAATGCTGGAGGTAGTGGAATGTAAGACCTGCCAACAATCGGCTCATACTTAGCCTGTTTTAATCTGATCTCTAAGACTTCGCCCTCTGACCAACCAGAGCCTCTCATTTTGGCTTCTTCAGCGGCCACATCAAACTGTGTAAGCAGTTGGTCTGCCCAACCCGGTGTTAAGTCATTACGAGAAAGAATAACCTGTTGTTTAGTTGAGACCCAGACTTCTAGATTTTCTTCATTTATTGTTATATAGTCGATTAAAACAGCTAACATTACTTTAACTGGCGGGTCTATTGTTAGTTTACCTGGAACTTGAGAAATAGCATGCACAACACTTGCCTGTACGTTTGTTGGATCAATGACTTCTAGATTAATATCATTTAAAGCTTTTGATAAACGCTCTCCTCGAGCATTCCTTCAAACAATTCGTCTGGTCCTTCATATATCTTATCCATGTTGAGCTTTCTTTTCTAACTCAAAATATTTATTTAAATTAAAAAAAAATACTTAATCAGAATCAATATCAACGGTCTTTTTGTGCTTGGACTCATAAACTAAAGTATAAACGCCCTTTGACGTTGTTAATGTGAGCTGTTTAGAACAGAGTTTAATGTTTCGTTTACTTTTTTTAAACATTCCTTTTTTATCTGCTCGGGGTCTGGCCGTTGAGAAAAACTTGCCCTTGCCTTTTTTTGAAGATCAAACTTTTGTCTCTTATAGTCATCAAAATCGGCCTGTAAACGACTAAATTCTTCATCCGTGATGTTTGAGTCAACTAGCGCTTTTTTTATTGTCAGTTTGAACAAAACTAAGTTTAGCTGTTTATTGTAACCAAAAGCTGTGTGCTTTTGGAGTTTAGTTTTTTATTTTTTTGCCAGCAGCACTTACAGCTAATGAACATACGCCAAGAGCTAAAGACAAACCACCTAGAGGTAAAGCTGCGGGTGCCCCAACACCTGTTGCTAGAGACCAAAAACTTGTTCCTGCTGTAGGGCACTTATAGTTGATGCTCCAGTATTAACATATGTAACAGGCATTACAGGCGGCAGAATACCTTCGTTTGGTTTTGCTGTATTTTAAAAGGTCCTCTCTAGTTTTTGTTGCATTTTTTGTAATGTTGGTTTAATCTGAAGGTTTTTATGTTGGGGGTTTCTAATTATCTCTTCTTTAGGCGCTCTGGCTCCGTAGGCGCTTTTGGATAAACGTGAACAGACATGCTTTTTTTTTTAAATTAAAAATATTTTAGTAATGTATATCTTTTAAATCTGTTACCCTTGAATATTCAGCTGCGCATCATATATTAAAAACAAATATACATTAACGGTTTATCGGTCTTTTCTTTGTCAATTTGAACGTTTATTACGTCTTAAAAGTTCTCAAAATTTCCCGGGAACTGATTATCCTCTGGACCTTAGGTCAATCTATTAAAAACCGTATTTCGTTTGTTAAATAATCATCAAACTTTTAACACTGTGAAGATGGAAGGATCCTTTAAAACACAAGGTCTACTGTTGGACTTCTATGCCTCCCGCCTCCGAACAATTTTCTTATTTCATCAAAATGCTGATAAGGTTTTAAACCCGCTAGCGTAGTTTGGTTAGGAACTACCCACAATTTTACATTGCCTTTCGTTATTTTAGGATTAAGAAACTTTTCGGTTTGTCTTTTAAATGGTTCTTCATCTTCGCACAGCAATAAAATACCTTTGAGTGATCTAGCTGAGGGCACTAAAACTAAATTCCATATGTGTCTGCCCTGCTTTAGGATGTGAGAATGGTGAATCATCTTTCGTAATATTGCTAATTTTTTACTGATATTTTGCTCAGTCAACCTTGCAAAATGAGGGTTTGCTAACAACGTCAAACTCTAGCGCCGAAAAACAGAAATGCTGTACTTTGCTTCGGTGTCTGATGATCTGATAAAAACGTTTGTATTCATTAAAGTTAGTTAATATGACAATCTGTCTTTTAATGCTCCTTGAAAGTATGGCGCATGCGCACTTAACAACTCAAAATCCAAGGGGATGGAAAAGTGATTTCCAAACGCATAACTTACAGCTACATACTTTTGCCGTCTTTAGCATCTTTTGTTTTAGTGCTTCATTATTTTCGATTCCTTGACAAGCAAGATCATTCCTTTCATTCGTGGTTAGCCATAGATCAGAATAGGTTAAAAATATGTCTGCATTATGTAAAGAAAATATTTCTTGCCCCTCAAGTTTTATAGAAATTTTCTTAACGATTGCCCGTCCCAGATTCTGCACAACTGTCCTGTTTGTGTCTGTTGATTCGAGTTCTATTTTGAAAGTAAGTCGCGCAGAGCCTGGCACAATCACTTCATCCGCTCCTAGGTCTGGAAATTTGACAGTAAGAATTTGATCTGCATCAATAGTAGATGGATTATTTGGAACAATAATATTCCGTTTATTTCCCTTCACGCCAAAGGGCTCTTTCAGTCTTCTATGCGGGTCAAGAATTGAACCATATGTTTGTGACATTTTTATAAAACAAAATAAAAAGTTAATTATTAAAAACATGGCAGGAATTGAAGGTGAAGAAGATTATGATGTTCCTGATCCTGGAGACGACATGAGTGAAACGGCTCCTTTGATACAGCATCGCTCAACGGCCTCAATGTGGCATGAATTAACAGAGCCTAAGGTCATATCATTTTACAGAAGTTTAGGCCTAGAACCTCCCGAATTTATAGCCCCTGATGATTTTGAAGTAAAAGGTGGCCATTTGTATGTAAACAACGATCAAGGACAACGTGTTCTGCTTACAGATAAACGAGACCCATTAAAGTTTTTAAGCATGGATACAATTAGACAAAGACTTAAAGCTGCCGATCGAAATCGCCTTGGCATTGTTAGACCGAAATTAAGGGGGAGGCGGTTTCTAAACTTCAAAACACACTACAAGATCTCCCAACAGCTAACCAAATACAAAACATGGAACTTAAAGAATTAAATCAATCAGCAGGCGAATTAATAAATGCAATAGAAGCAGAAACCAGTTTTTCAGAAGAAACAGCATTAAAAACTATCCACGATCCGCCGTTACCCATGCGAGAAATAACAGCCCTTGATCATGCTTTGAGAACCATCAGAGGCGAATTAACAAACAATTTAGCAAAACTAGGTGAAATAGATGAGCATATAAAAAGAGAAAAAGAAAAACACGTTGAGGCCGATGACGCCGACTTAGGGCATGATATTAAAGAAAGAATAACCCAAAGACTAAAAGATCTTGAACAAGAGAGATCAGCAAGACTAGAAGTGTTGTCTACTAACCGAGAACAATTACGAACTCAAGTGAGCAGAATAAGAGAAACTATCCAAAGAATTTTATATGAAGACACAACACTAGCAGAACGAATCCGAACACTGTTTAGAGAGCAATGAGTCACATTAGTAAGAGTTATAACAGCCTTAGGATTTGCAATAAGTACACTGGTGATGGCTATTACAGGCGGTGGTGGTCCCGGGTCAGTGCCTCCACCTCCATCGCCTCCATCACCGCCTGATAAATCGTGGGTAAAAAAACAGCTTGATCATCTTGCGGATTTATTAAAAAATTAGCCAGTAAAGCCATGGACGCTTTACCAGGTATATTAGGGGGTGTTGTTAGCTGGCTTTTGTCTACTGCAGGCAAAGTAGTTGGCTTTATGGCTGAGCACTTATGGACATTAGTTCTCTTAATAGTTGGGTTAATTTTTAGTAAAATAAAGAAGGAGTAATCCTACGCCAGTTAATCCAAAACAAGTGCTGTCTTTTCATATTCGTGGTCATTATTTTTTTTACTTCAACGGTCTCTGGGCTTTGGGGCGCGGGGATTGGATGACTTATTCTTTGGGGGTCGACTTGTTTGTTTACTGCTTGCAATATTACTGGCTCAGAATTTATTTCGTTTTTTCCGACCTTCTGTTCATTGCCTGCCACAAGGATTTCATTATTGTAGTTTATTATTGTGCCTATCTGGAGCCTGAGGTCAGAAGGCAGCATGTATAAACCAGTGCCAACAGCAAAGTCTACTTTCGATCTTGCAAATTGTAAAACATTTTGGTACCTTTTTATACTTGAAGGTAAATCAACTGTAGAATTAATGGCGTCCTCTAAATTTGCTAAGTATTGTTTTTGTGCATCAAAACCAGTAGAAGGATCAGTTATGCTCGATCTCGTTTGTGCTTGCGAACCTAGCAAACACCAAACGTAAGTACGAACAGAGTCGTTTATTCGTTCTATTCCTGCTTTAGTTAGGCCCTTAGAAGTGTCTAAGATAAATGTTGTCCATGCTGTTTTATGCTCTTGCTCTATGGACCCTAGGTGAACACCTGTGCCTGAAGAGAAAGATATGTAAGGAGGATCCCAGTCATAGTTATACTTTCTGTGCACGCCCCAAAAATAAGGGGAGCCTAGACCATGATTAAGATCCAACTTTTGTCTAAAGTCTGTCTTGGCCTTAATATTGAATTCGTTACAGATCCTTTCAAAAGCCTTCATGTCTATTCTGTTGCTGAATGGATTAAACGGTTTTTGTCACTTGGCAATGGCGCTTGCAGTTCAGTCAAAATACGTCTGAAGGTGTAATAAAAATGAAATCTATACACTGACCTCACCAAAGGATCAGGATGATTTAAGTGATCAGCATACGACACTCCACACCCAGTTGATGCACAAAACACAGCAAAGTTTAACTGATTCTGATAAAACTGCATCGGATGACTAAACCACACTTTCGGGATGTGGTCGTTTTTAATAGGAGGGTTAAGATAGCTCTTCAATGGAGTACTAACCTTTACTTGAAAGGTGTCAGACTGAGTCACAGAAATGTCAAGAGTATCAGTTGTTATGTTTTTAAGATTGTAGTGCGGCCCAGCAGAATATTTTGCATCAGTATATTTAAATGCAGTCATTTTTATTTCGTTTAAAAAATGTTTGTAACAATAACAACTCAAGACCGTCCTTCGTTTTTAGAACATGCTATTGATAACGATTGCGGAACCAGAACGGTCGCGCTCCATGAAATATTTTACAAAGTCGTATGGTTTAATATAAGTGAATCCAAGGAGAATAATAAGATTCTAAAACTTGACAAAACAGGGGCCAAAGTTAGCCAGTTAACAATACCTGATGGTTATTACGGGTTTTGCTCACTAAAAGAAGCAATGAGTAACTTCGACATTACTCTCAAACTTAACAATGCAAATCTAAAAACTTAACAATGCAAATCTAAAAACAATGTTAACATTCAAGCCTGAAGAAGAAGGAGGTTACTATTTTGATAAAGAGCTAGCTAAAATGTTAGGCTTTGCGGCTGACAATCATAGATTTAGAGTTACACCAGACAAAACTACTTATGAGGGGGAAAATCCGCTCGATCTTGCATTACATTCATTACTCTATGTTCATTTGGACGAGCTGAGCACTGATGAAAACTTATATGATGGAAGGCCCTCAACTGTTTTAAGAGCTCTTCCGTCAGGGAAAGCTGCATATTGCGATTATGAAATTATACAATTCCCTAATTTACATTTTTAAAAGATTAGTTTGTGGGAGGCTCGGATCATTTAATATAAAAATCGCAGACAAAGCAGGAAAAGTTGTGAAATGTGACAACCTACACATTGTTTTAGAAATAAAATAATAAACTGTACTAAAAAATGTCGCGTGGGCCAGAAGAATCAGGAGTTACATTAGCGCCTGTGAGGTGTATAACTTTAGAATTAAAAGACCTTGCAGACGTTGCGGACTTTGACCAGAACGGTGAAATAGGCGCTTTGTATGGTTTTGAGTACACTAAAGATGGTGATTATAAACGTAAAGAGGTTGGAGACAACAAAAGGTTTCCTAAACTAGAACAACTGCGCAATGTAGAAGCAAATAATGCGGGCCAGTATGAATTATAAAATAGTTCGAAAATCTGACAGCAAATGGCACTTAGAGCCATATTTAGAATGGGACATAAAATTTGAATTCATAAGCCCATTTACATTTTTTGACCGTCAAAAAAGTTTCAGAAAAGCATTCAACTCAGGTCCTTTACATGTAAGTCTTATGCCAGAGGACAATAGTCGGAAAGAGATTGAAATAAAGCCGTATGGGAATAAACAGTACATCCTCCACAGAAGAGAATCAGTTTTGAAAGATGCTTCTACAAAATTACAGTTCATTCCACAAATAAAATTAGGAGACACGTTCACAATGATATTTGAAATTTCTGTCTTAAAAGATGTGGAGAGGGATGGGGTTGTGGGCGTTAGTGACGTCCTTCTAAAAGGAATTCTAATTAGCTGGCAAAACTTAGACGTTGACAGTCTTAAAGTTACTGTCGTCATTCTTCACAATGGTGAGGATATTAAGGTCATAACAACAAGCAAAAAAATCAATATTAGTCTAAATAGAAACAATCTTACAGAACTAAATTGGATTATCTTACACATTTAGGCCTTATAGGGTTTTATTATACTGAACAAGTTTTGACAGAGAGTATGATAAATATGATAACTGGATTAAATTAAATTCTGTTATAAAAACTATGGAGCAGTTAAACTTTATGACAAAAACTCCTCATTGTTCATTAATTTGTGGACAGACTGGTTGTGGAAAACAATATTTGTCCTAGACCTATTACAAACAGTTTATCGCTATAATTTTGATTATGCTGTGATTTTCTGTCCAACTCTTAAATGGAACAAAGCGTATCATGATAGAAGGTTTATATGAACGGATGATGACATATATTTAGTTGATCCTAGCAATAAACTGAGTGAGTGTTTAGAACAGTTTTATAGACTGTTTGAAGGAACACAGACACTATTTATTATAGATGACTGTTCAGCAGAAAGAGACATAGTATAAAAAAAGAAACACTTTATCAAACTAGCTTTCAGGAAGACATGCTGGATAAGGTGGATTTTATTCAAAAATATAACTCAGGTTTAAAGACTTTAGAGAACAGTTAAAGACTGTAGTTTTATTTCACATGAAAACAGAGACTTTGTGTGTTTGCGAAAAATGTTATAAATGTCGCGAACT
>JAFLJL010004914.1:0-7500 GCA_018398815.1 Conus ventricosus
TGCCGCTTGCGTGCACACACACCCACACACCAACACATCTTGCACCACGCACATACATCACACACACACAATATATATATATATATATATATTATAATATATATATATAATGAACTAATAAATTCCAAGGATAAGTACCGAGCACCATTCCAGCACTTACAGAGCAGCTTGGTGTTGCAATGACAGCAAGAAATATTCAATTATAAACAAAGCTTGCTCTTATGTCTTAGATTGAAGAAATAGGGGGGAAACAAGCATTCATATCTGCAGTGGTAGATGATTCTGCCAAACTAACAGTATGTGCTTGAGTGGGTGAATGGGGAACAAATACAATAAATGCTTCTCAAAATGAGCCTTCAGCAAGCTTATAGTCTCCAAGAGGGAGACAGTCTCCAATGGGGAGGAAACCCACTAACATATAACTCCTGGTCAGATACCGATATTTCGAAACCTGATTGTTTCTCCTCAGTGACCGCGGAAAGTGGTAATTTGACTCCTCTGCCTTTTCGGTTTTAAGAAGAATGCTATCCCAGAAAAAGCTGGTGTGCCATACTGTAGTATGCTTGTTGAGTTTTAAAAAAAACAACCAAAGGTGCCACTAAGAGCAAAAGAAAATCATGAAAGAGCACAACAAGCTACATTTTCTTGTGAAAAGTAGAAAATATAAAAAGAAAACACCTTAAGACCAGGAGTTATATGTTAGTGGGTTTCCTCCCCATTGAAGACTGTCTCCCTCTTGGAGACTATAAGCTTGCTGAAGGCAAGGGAGAGGTAAGAGAGAATGAAGGAAGGAACAGAGGTGGGAGAGAATGAAGGAAGGAACAGAGGTGGGAGAGGGAAAGGTGGAAGGGATAGAGGTGGGAGAGAATGGTGGAAGGGGCAGAGGTGGGAGAGAATGAAGGAAGGGGCAGAGGTGGGAGAGAACGAAAGAAGGAACAGAGGTGGAGAGAACGAAAGAAGGAACAGAGGTGGGTGAGAATGAAGGAAGGAACAGAGGTGGGAGATAATGGTGGAAGGGGCAGAGGTGGGAGAGAATGAAGGAAGGAACAGAGGTGGGAGAGAATGAAGGAAGGAACAGAGGTGGGAGAGAATGAAGGAAGGGGCAGAGGTGGGAGAGAATGAAGGAAGGGGCAGAGGTGGGTGAGAATGAAGGAAGGAACAGAGGTGGGAGATAATGGGGGAAGGGCAGAGGTGGGAGAGAATGAAGGAAGGACAGAGGTGGGAGAGAATGAAGGAAGGGGCAGAGGTGGGAGAGAATGAAGGAAGGGGCAGAGGTGGGAGAGAATGAAGGAACGAACAGAGGTGGGAGAGAATGAAGGAACGAACAGAGGTGGGAGAGAATGAAGAGGAACAGAGGTGGGAGAGAATGAAGGAAGGAACAGAGGTGGGAGAGAATGGTGGAAGGGGCAGAGGTGGGAGAGAATGGTGGAAGGGGCAGAGGTGGGAGAGAATGGTGGAAGGGCAGAGGTGGAGAGAATGAAGGAAGGAACAGAGGTGTGGAGAGAATGGTGGAAGGAACAGAGGTGGGAGAGAATGAAGGAACAGAGGTGGGAGAGAATGAAGGAAGGAACAGAGGTGGGAGAGATGAAGGAAGGAACAGAGGTGGGAGAGAATGAAGGAAGGAACAGAGGTGGGAGAGAATGAAGGAAGGAACAGAGGTGGGAGAGAATGAAGGAAGGGGCAGAGGTGGGAGAGAATGAAGGAAGGGGCAGAGGTGGAGAGAATGAAGGAACAGAGGTGGGAGAGAATGAAGGAAGGAACAGAGGTGGCAGAGAATGAAGGAAGGAACAGAGGTGGGAGAGAATGAAGGAAGGAACAGAGGTGGGAGAGAAGGAAGGAAGGAACAGAGGTGGGAGAGAAGGAAGGAACAGAGGTGGGAGAGAATGAAGGAAGGAACAGAGGTGGGAGAGAATGAAGGAAGGAACAGAGGTGGGAGAGAATGGTGGAAGGGGCAGAGTGGGAGAGGCCTATGAATGACATTTATCAGAAAGTCTGGGTAGCGTTTTGACTGCTTCTAACCCGTTGAGCGCCTTTAGTCAGTCAGCTGACGCTGTAATAAAAGTGCTTTTCCAGTGCCTATGGGCATTCCCCTGACGTCATGCATTTTTCTTGAATTTTCATTCGTTACTATTTCTATCAACGGACTCAAATAGAGTTTGCGTAGAAAGCCTTTTATGTCTGTAGTCTAAAATAATATGTAAATGACCACACGTGAGGGGAAAGCCCATTTATTCTCATCACTGACTGGATGACCAGCCAGCACTTCGTGTCTCGCTTGCAAAGATGGCGGCGCAACCTTCGACAAGCCCAGCGACCAAATCAACGTATTTACACAGCTGAGCAGGCTCTGCTGATGATTTTTGACAAACACAATAATCTTTTATTCAACGACTCACTCGAGCATGAAGGTGAGATGATGATAGTGGTGGAATTGCCGACCATATTCGTCAGTTATTGTGTAGGGCTCTGTGACCTCAGTGTGTGTGTTTAGCTCACAGCGTCAAACGAGCCAGCCTAGTGTGTACTGTGCACCGTGTGCTGGTGTCCAGTGATGTGAAAATCAGTGCGAGAGGGGAGTGTGGCCTGCTCGCGGCGTGACACAGTGCAGACGGAAAGGTAGGGGAAGATGAGGGGTGAAAGAAGGGTTGAAGTCAAGCAAGGGGGTGTGGTGGGGAGAGGGGGGCGTGGTCGTGGACTGGTCAGTCTGCAACGAGTGTGAGCGTCTTGATAGACTTCCAAACTGTTTTACTTTCATTTACAGGTGTAGTGTGACAATACAAACTTTATTTTCAACTTTTTTGCTGTGTGTTCTTGTTTGGATGTGAAGATGTCGTAGTAAATACATATGTTTTTGATCGTGCAAAAAAATCTATCCAAATCTAAATGCCTAAATACTTTTTTATTATCAAAATTAAAACAAAAGAAGCCCAGATTCAAAATCTTCATTCAATTTCCTTCAAAAATGATATGGATTTCATTTTTCTATCTTTTGTAGTTTCTGAGCAAGAATTTTTTGTTAATTATGACCCCCAAATCATGAGATGTCCCTGGCACCAGGGAACACCTTTGTTTGTATTATTGTGAGGCTGTGTAGTAATCTTGCAAAAATACATGTATTTTAGAAACTAAAATGTCAATGGATAACGTCAAAGGTGTGTGTGTGTGTGTGTGTGTGTGTGTGTGTGTGTGTGTGTTGTTGTCTTCAATTTAACGTCTATCCACATAGTGATATTAGACAGCTGTGTGTGTGTGTGTGTGTGTGTGTGTGTGTGTGTGGTCATTCTACCTTTAAATCCATCTATTCAACCTCCTTACATCATGGCCGTACCTTACTTTGGTTCATTCATTCATTCATTCATTCATTTTTTCTTTCTTTCCTTCCTTCCTTCCTTCCTTCATTCATTCATTCACGACTACTCTCCTCCACAGCCACCGACGATTTCCAGTACCAGATCCTCGTGCCCTTCCAGTCCGGGTGGGAGACCCACAGCGGGGAAGACGTGGGGATTTACGCCACGGGCCCCATGGCCCACTTGTTTCACGGGGTGCACGAGCAGCACTACATCGCTCACGTCATGGCCTACGCCTCCTGTGTCGGCCCCAATAAAAAGCACTGCGATTCGGAGACCAGGCCCGACGACTGCACTGGAGGGGCGGCGAAGTGGGAGGGGAAGGTGCGGGGAGCCATCTGGGTTGTGGTGGTGATGTTTGTCATTGACATCATACACTTTTGACCTCCCCATTCCTTCCATCCTCCTCTACAAAACAACTTTTATGTTCAATATTCTTAGGGGTACAGTGGACTAGTGACAAAGCAGTTTTGATATGCATTGTTTGAATTAATGTATTAACGTTTGCAACACACAATTTTGTACATTTTCGGCCCCTCCTCCCCACCCGTCTCCCACACCCTTCCTCCCTCTCCCTCACCCCCTGACTCAAGCACCCTCTCCACCAGCGACATTACTCTCACCCATATAACTCCCCTTTTCCATGCTTCATTCAGATTGCTTTAATCAGACTGATAGTACAATCCACGGGGAACAATCCTTTGTTTTGTACATCACTTCGGCTACATTTGAAATATGCTGAGTATGCCAAATATCAATGGACTGAAAATGGATGTCTGATAAGAGAGAGAGAGAGTGAGAGAGAGAGAGAGAGAGAGAGAGAGACTCAAGACTCAAGACTCACGACTCAAAAACTTTATTACTCAAGGATAGAGATTTTAGGCAGTGCCTATTCTTCCAATCTGTCCTTGCTATTCTACAACATTCAACTAAACAGACTGCACATATTAATAATGACAGAAAACAATGAAGAATATAGCAACATTATATATTAACAATAACAATAGTAATAAGAATAATAATTATTTTTAAAAAATCCATTACAAAATACACAAACACAGTCAGACACGTACACGCGCGCGCTCACATGCATGCACACGCCCACACATACACGCACGCATGCGCATACACCCACATCCACACCCGTACCACACACACACACACACACACACACACCACCACACACATCACACCACACACACACACACACACACACATTTTCATTAGCTAATATAGAGGCAAGCATAAAAGTAGGGCGTTGAGACTTTGATCAAAAGGTTAGATTTATTGTTCAAGTAAATGTTTAAGTACTGCTGATTTGAAGGACGGTAGTGATTGACATGTTTTGGCAGACGGAGGAGAGAGTTCCACACAGATGGGCCAAAATATGCAAAACTAGATTTGAACAAATCAATGCGGACACGTGGTAAAATGTAATTATTTGAATCATATCGCGTTGTTGCCATTTGGATAAACTCATCAAGATATGTTGGCGCCATGTTTGCATGGACTTTAAACATTAGTACTGCCTTATTATAGGTCAGTTGGCTCTGCAGTGGTAACATCATTAGTTTGCGAATTTGCCGTGGTTGATAGAGACTTGTCGGGAAGAATCAGCTTAATTCCCCGTCCATGCATAGAGTTGATCTTTTTTATGTGATTTTCACCGGCACACTCCAGACAGTGGACGCATAGTTGATGTGAGAAAGGCAATGGGCTTCAAAAAATAATTTCCGGATATGTGGTTCAACATAATAACTGAGTTTATTGAGTAAAACAAATTGCGAGCCAACTGTTTGCAAACATGATTTATATGTGATTGCCATTTAAAGTTCTCATCAATGATCACGCCTAAGACACGGTGTTCGGTAACCCGCTCGATCAAGGTTTCACTCATTTTTAGGCTCAACATAAGATGCTGTCGTTGATGTTTCTGTCTCGATGCTAGGACCATACATTTGTTTTGTGCGGATTAAGGACCATTCGTTTTGGTTGCACCATTCTAAGACATCAGTGATACTTTGTTGTAACGATATTTGTACAGACATGATGTTTGTATCACTACAGTGAAGAGAACTACCGTCAGCGAACAGATCACAACTGACATCATTGTGAGATATGTGCATCGGTAGGTCATTTATAAAAATACAGAAGAGAAGAGGTCCAAGGACAGAGCCTTGTGGAACGCCACAGCTCACTATTCCTTCAGAGGAATAAGTACCGTTTAAGTAAACACGCTGGGTCCTGCTTTCAAGATATGACTGAAAGAAGGTGACTACTGCCGGATTTTGAACATATGCAGTCATTTTTTTAATAATATGTTGTGGTCTACAAGATCAAACGCTTTCTTAAAATCGAGGGAAAACAGTTCCAGTGAGTTTTCTTTCGTTGATGGCTGATAGCCATGTATCACAGAGGCGTGTTAAGGCCGTGTGGCATGAGTGATTTCGATGAAAGCCTGACTGAAATGGGTGGAACAGTTTGTGATGTTCCATTGTTTAGTTAGGTGTTTGTGAACATGCATCTCTAGAGGTTTCGATACAACGGATAAAAGAGATATTGGTCTAAAATTGTTTAAATCAGTGAGATCTTTGATTTGGGTATGGGAACCACTTTTGCTGCCTTTAGACCACATGGGAAGACTTTCTGATCAATACACAAATTATAAACATACGTAAGGGTATCAACAATGAAAGGTTGAGCAAGCTTGAGTATAGAAGCATTTAAGTTATCTGGCGCCATTGCTTTTTTATTTTTAAGCTTTGAAATTAAGGAACCAACTTCATTAATAGCTAGCAAGGGGATGATAAATGAATCTCTAGTATTTAATCGTTTTGACAAAACGATTGAAGAACAGCTGGAGTTTCATATCGATTAAAAAATGTGACACTGGCAGCCGTTTGTACTGATTCAGTTACCTGAAGGAAATGATTGTTGAAAGTGTTAGCAGACCACATAGTCGCAGTATTATCTGATTTCTTTCTCGACTTGTCAGTTATTTCATTAACAGCACGCCATAATGATGCTGTATCCCTGTTTGCGTTTATCAGTTTCCTAAAATGCTCAGATTTTGATTTTCTAACTAGATCTGATACTCTGTTTCTCTGCTTTTTATATTCATCTACTTTTTTTGCGGTTTTAAGTGCATCCCTTAGTGCCATTTCTATAATAATGTCTTTTGTCAGCCAGCTGGGAAGTACTCTGTGAGAGAGAGAGAGAGAGAGAGAGGAGAAGAGGGAGAGAGAGAGAGAGAGGAGGAGAGGAGAGAGAGAGAGAGAGAGAGAGAGGTGAGAGAGAGACGAGAGAGAGAGAGAGAGGAGAGGAGAGAGAGAGAGGAGATCTAACTATAGCCGGTTTTGGATCTGTGCCGTTGTACGTAAGGCATATTGAGATAACTGTTAGGGTATGAATTGAAGTATTTGTTTTGGTAGTCATTTGTTTTGGTTTTCGTGTTAATAGTTTTCTTTTCGTTCTTCAACGACATTCGCTTTGAGCGATAAACAGATGTAGGTCTTCGGTTTCAAGCAGCATGTAATTTTCTTCACGACTTTGTGTTTGATTAACCTAAGTAGTGCATATGTATGAATCAAATAGGGAAGAAATATAGGGCGTGTGTACCCTGATCTGATAATATGGATTGTGAAATGGGTAATGTTCGGCGTAAGCTACAAGCGCTTGCTGAATGTAGTGGTAAACGTTCGCCAGTCATGGACTAGCCTATGTGTAGTGGTAAACGTTCACCAGTCATGGACTAGCCTATGTGTAGTGGTAAACGTGCTCCAGTCATGGACTAGCCTATGTTACTCATTCCAGTGGTTTACTTGATGTGTCCTGTACCAGTTTATGAGGAACAGTTTATCTGACATAGGCTACGTTAGGTGACGTTTAAGTTGGTTTACAAGAGTTTTCGGCGTGTTGTTGTCCGGAAGGTTGTTCCATAATTTTGGTCATGCTAGATTAAGGGGAATTTTTGTATAATTTAATTTGGGATCGAGGCACTTTGATCTCAAGTAACTGGCAACTGTGATGACGATTTCTTTTAGAAACAAGGGAGGGAATGAATAGGGCAGTGAGATGATCTTGATATACATCATAAAACATTTTGCGAACATGTAACAGCTGACATCTTTTCCATCTTCCATTTAGCGAA
>JAFLJL010004914.1:12500-14696 GCA_018398815.1 Conus ventricosus
ATCTTCTGTTTAGTATAAGGCTTGTGTTTTTTTAGCATTTTGGATCAAAACAGGTACCAATGAACACTACTGAGGTGACTCCATAGGAGTGCAGTATCTCCTCCAACAGGTGACTGATGACGACTCAATACTGGCTGCTTCCTGTGGATTCTAGAACTTGAGATGCATCAGAACACAACTGCGTGTGGCTGTATATGGGTGTGTTGGAATGAGCGGCATGGAACTGTTGCCATTGACGGGTATTGCAGAGGGTAAACACCATCCCTCTCACAACTACAGCAACAAAATAGAAAATATTATTATCTTATGCAAACTATTGATGTATACTCAATCAAATTAAGTGTGAACAAATGAATATGATAATTGTTTATCTTATGCAAACTGTTGCTGGATTCTCAGACAGATTAAGTGCAAACAAATAAATATGATAATTGTAAATCTACCAGAGCTCAAACATTTTATAACAGAAGAACAACAACACGCACAGCTGTCACAACAAAAAACAACGCTGAGGGCAGTATCAGCAAATTATGACGGCAAAACGTTAAAAATGTGATAAATTCATTTTCATTTCAATTATTTAACGGCGTGGCAGCAGAGAGTCCTCAGAAGAGAAGAACACTTGCTTGAAGGGGCCTTCTCTTCTGAGGACTCTCTGCTGCCACGCTCTCCACGTGTTTCTTTCTACTTTAACAAATCAAAATCAAACTAAAACTGGCGTAGGAATATTAAGAAAGCATGTCATTCAAAACCACAGACAACAACAATACAGTGGAACGGGACCTCATAGAAATGCATTATTTCTTTTCTCAGAGAAGAGTCATCATGACAGCCACCATCGCCAGTCCTGCCAGCACTTCCACCACTCCCCCTCTCCCCTCCCTCCCCGAAGCCGCACCACCAGTACAGCCATCCCCTCCTGGTACGGGCTTGTCGACGTCACAGTGCCCCTTGTTGGGGCCGACACAGGAGGCGTAGGCCATGACGTGAGCGATGTAGTGCTGCTCGTGCACCCCGTGAAACAAGTGGGCCATGGGGCCCGTGGCGTAAATCCCCACGTCTTCCCCGCTGTGGGTTTCGCTGCCATTAGGCATGGGCACTGCTCTTTGGAAGCGGAAATCGTCTGCAGCTGTGAAGGTGAAGCAGAAAAGAAAAGAAAAATGTAGAACCACAAAAGTGTGGTGGAAAAATAAAAGGAAAACTCAACGCCAAGACCAAACCAGTCATGAATGAAGAGGTTTATGGTGAATGGGTGAACTGCATAGCCCGAAATGTATGATAAGTTGCTGACACACGAGCCTCCCCGCCCGTACGGTTGAGACGAAACGTTTGAACCTGTGCGATCCGACCAGTCAGTGTCGAACGGACGGAGTGCTTCACGAAACGTTTGAACCTGTGCGATCCGACCAGTCAGTGTCGAACGGACGGAGTGCTTCACGAAACGTTTGAACCTGTGCGATCCGACCAGTCAGTGTCGAACGGACGGAGTGCTTCACGAAACGTTTGAACCTGTGCGGTCCGACCTATACGCGAGTTTTAAACCCTTCGAGTTTGATCCCACATGCCGCTTCAAAGGACTGTACAATTGAATACGAAGCTTTTTCTCGAATATTTAGATTCCTATAATTTTTTGAGTTGTCATTCCAAAGCACATGATGGCCTTGGTACGATTCAATCAAATGTTTGGTCTCCGAATCGGACAGTCTGATCGCCTTGCTGGACGACGCCATTTTTCCGTTGTCATGGGTGTTCGCTCAATGCTGAGCGTTGATTGGTTGGAGGATTCTAGCTGTCCGTTCGAATAGATCACGGTGTATCTCGAACGGTCGGGTCGAACTGGATGCCGAAGTCCGTTTGAGACGTACGTTTACTATGACAGACGCTCCGTTTGGGATCGGGTTCGACCGGAACGTCCGAAGCGTACGGGCGGGGAGGCTCGTGTGTCAGCCTCTTTATACATAACGTTATATACTGGAGAAAAAAAAACCCCACAGCAATTTCACTGAGTGGATATCAGCCTTTTGGTCATGGATCAAGTATCTTGCCTTAATTTTCTACCCTTCGCCTTCATCAGATCTGTGTTGGTCTTGCGGGTCACTGGCTGCTACTGGGTACCATGGTCCGTGCAGTGCCAGAGGGTGTTCGATTGGCATGGCTGCCCCTTCGGGTATGAACACAAAGATATGCGTAGGCTGC
>JAFLJL010004915.1:0-14518 GCA_018398815.1 Conus ventricosus
TTCTTTCCCCGCACTTTTCGTCTCTTGCAAAAGACGAGTTAAACCCTCTCCCTGGATTTTGGTATGGCTGGGCTGAACTACGGTGTGTCCCCACACCATGGCCATCTTCAACCACCTCACGGGGTGAAAGACGAAGGGTGAAGGGCGAAGGGTAAAGGGTGAAGGGCTGGTAATGACTGGTCAGAAGAGAGGACCACCGTCCTGACAGGTTCGAGTCTCTAGGCCATCTGCTGGGTTAAAACTGACTCTTTCCCCCCTTCTCCTAGTGAGTGCATACTCAGTGTTCAAAACACATGACCAGCACCTTACCTTACCAGCCCTTGTTAAACTATCACTCAGTGGTCACTTTCACCCAATGACCACATTCGTTTCTTGAATGAGTCATACTCACATTATTTTGGGGACGCCCGCTACACTAGTCAAGCCACATGAATATTCTTCCTTTAGTTGTGGCACGGGAAATGATTTATATCACTAACTACATGTGATGGAGCGTCACATGCCTTGATGTGAGGCTACGTCACATGACAACAGGGAAGTGGGATCTCGACAGATGGATGGTCTTAAGGTGACCTGTGGATTGCTAATGCTGGAGTAAATATGAAGGACCAAATCTGGATGTTACTGTTATGATAGCCAGGATATGTGGCAAGACATTTTTGCAACCAATGGAGAGGAAAAGATGTGGCAACCAAATTAAAAACAAAAGAAAAAAAAAGGAACAGAAAAAAATGACCTACCAGGTTGGCCAGACTGCACTGTATAGGGTTTTCTGCTTACATGAAGTCTAGGTGAGTGAAGGAAAAGGTGCTTTTGCCTATACTAAATTCAGATTTTCTTAAGCTGATCAGGATTCACAAGCACACAAGAAATTTGGCTATGATTGACATAAAGTTTTGGTAAGTGAGTGAAAAAGCATGAAGTATAAGATTCAGTAGCAGGGCAGTGTCGTGTGTGGTGAGTTGGTTATGTTGAGCTGATATGGATAGTTGCTCATTGACGTCTGACACAGGGACAGCGATTGAAAGAGTCTGGGTGTGGCTGTGGATGGGGCAGTTGGAATGAGAGGCATGAGAGTGGTGCCACTAGAGAACACTGAAGATGAGACAAAATACAAATATGTATTGATAAAGAGAGAGAGAGAGAGAGAGAGAGAGAACAAAAAAGAAGAAAAAAAAGGATGGTGTGTTCTGTTTCAGGCAAGAAGATCCTACAGTGGAACCTGTATGTGCTGCAGAACTGTTCAGTGGCTGAGCTGTATAAGGACAGTGGTGTGTGTGGTGTGTGTGTGTGTGTGTGTGTGTGTGTGTGTGTGTGGAAGTGTGTGTGTGTGTGTGTGTTGTGTGTGTGTGTGTGTGTGTGTGTGTGTGTGTGTGTGCGCGCATGTGTGTTAGTGTGTGTGTGTAGTGTGTATGTGTGTGTAAGAGTGTGTGTGTGTGTGTGTGTGAACGTGCGAGTTTGTGTGCATGTGGTAACTTTGCATGCTCGTGTCTTGGTCTGTGAGCAAACTAGAGTGAGAGTAAACTTGATTTTAACTGATTCTATGACAGTCAAAAAGACCTTGTTTCTGCATTATAAAACAGTGAATAAACAATGTGTGTGTATGTGTAATAAGCTGGATGCCAAACTGATATAACATTTGTTTAGATTCATTGATTTGTAAAGCTAGACAAAAAATTGTGTGCTGTTTTGTGGAAGATCTGAATTTTAAAAAAAAGTTCTTTATCTATTGTGTGTAGTTTTTGTTGTTGTAATTTTCTTGTCAGTTATGTGTAACTTAACAGTTGGAAACTTTTTTAAAATCCTTTTTTACTTATGGTGATACTTCTCTGGAAACATTATAGTCTTATATCTGGGTCATTGGGACCAGACAAACAGTTGTGTAAAACATCAAAATCTGATTCTGGCAAGGCATTTTCATCAAACTGAGAATGGTCTCAGTTAATGCAAATCCCAATTTCCAGTGGATACTTGAGAGCAGTGTCATATCTTGTTGTATGATGAAGTACATGCATGAAAGGATCATTGGTTTCCTACGCTGTTGTTGTGTATGATTTTTAACCCTCCTCTCATTGAGATAATGAAATATTCATACTCATCAAGCTTAAGGTCTACTTTAGACGTTTTCGATAATTGGTCAGCTTATGCAGAAATATGAAATGTTTGATAAATTGGTAAAATAAACATCCGATTCACTCCCGATCACACGAAATTGATCCCGAAAGTGGGCATTTTCACCTGTAATCAAAAACGGGAGGTAATCAAACTAATCTTGGCATGGCTTACACTGCTCTGTAATCAACTAATCTTGGCTGGCTTAACTGCTCTTGGATGTGACTCACATGATGGTCAGCGACGGCGACAGAAAGCGATTCTGATGGTTCTTGCACATCTCTCTCGGTGTATAATTTATCATGTAAAAGCGGTGACTATGATTGCGACAGCCAATGTGACTCTGGGGATGTTTTTGCAAGGCCTGTACCTTATCAGTTTGAACGCTAAGTTCTTTTTACCACGTCAGTTCGGTTCCTGCTGGACGCCCGAACACAGCATTCCGAAGCGTACGGTCTTTACCGAAGTCTCGAGGGAGGCTACCGATGACTTCTTGATGCGATCACGCATGGACGGCGAGCGGAGATTCTCCTTCCTCAAGCCTTATGTGTTTCATTCAAAATTTAAAAGGTGATCGTCCATAGAAACAACGAATAAAAGGGGCGACTAAGTACCCCATCGTACGAGCTTACCACTCCGCCTTCAAAGTTTTTAAAGCCACAAGGGAGAAAGAAAATTTTTTTATCCACCCAAGGGCTCGGCAAATTTCGGAATACTCGTTCCCCCCGGTCCAGCTGGAAAGATGGGGGTGAAAAAAACTTTAAACTGCCCGGGATGGTTTTCACGAACCGAAACCCTTCTTTCCGGGACGGATCAGATGGGGAAAAGGTGCAAAGAAAACCCCTCCCGCTGAGCTGGCCCGCATGGGGCCCCAGCACAATTCGGCCCCCCCCCCTCGGACCTTTTTTAGGCGTGGGGGATCGCAAAATCGTTTTGATTTCACTTGGCATTGGCTTTTTGTGTAGGGCAGGCTGACGGCCATCCCTCAAGTGCGTCACGGTTTCGGTTTTTGCCGCGCGGGGGTTTTGAAAAGGGGTGCCCAAAACCCTTTTTTATCTATTAAATTTTTTCCGGGGATTTTTTTGAAAAATGAATACCATTCTGTAGTTTTTGACTGGTTTAAAATGTTTTTAAAAAAATTTTCGAAAAATTTAAAGTAGACCTTTAATTTCGATGAGGTTAAAGGGAGGTTCAAATACAGAGGGCTTTCCCCCTGCAGGGTCGTTTTGGGGGGTGTATCCAGGGAAACCCGGGCCCGCCCCTTATCTGCACCTGCTGCAGGAGGCTCACCGCCCCCTGCGCTGGGGCTTCGACGTTCCGACCCCCGACCCTCAGCTGGAAAACCTCTTCTTAGAACTTGTGCTCTTCTTTGGGGACTTTTTTTCCTGGTGAAGTTCTCATAGCAAAGGAGTTTTAAAAATTTAAAGGTCCTTTTTTGTTTTTTTTGTGTTTTCGGTTTCATCTTCCCCACCATCTCAGGGGACACGTACACCCGGTGGGGCCCGGTTTATTTATTGGCAGATGTCCCAACACCCAAAGACCTAGGTTTTCCCATGTCATTTATTGCAGGGTCCCATACCAATGAAAACCCAGTAGTCCCCCTGTTTAAATTTTTTTTAGGTGCCCATTCACCGTGACACCCAGGGGTCCCATGTCATTTATTGCAGGTTTTTCCCCAAAAACAGTGGGCACCCCGGGGGTCCCCTGTCATTTTTTTGCAGGTGTCCCATACACAATGACACCCAAGGGGGTCCCATGTCCCTTTATTGCAGGTTTTCCCCTACCAATGCACCCAGGGAAATCCCATGTCCTTTATTGCAATTTTCCCCTACACAATGCACCCAGGTAGTTTTCCCCTGTCATTTATTTCAGGTGTCCCCCTAAAACCGTTTACACCCCGGGGGTCCCATGTTTTTTTTATTGCAGGGGTCCCATAAACAAAGCACCCAGGTATCCCATGTCATTTAATTTCAGGGTCCCCTACACCCAAAAAAATCCCGGTAGTCCCAAGCATTTATTGCAGGTGCCCATACCCCAGTGACACCCCGGTTTGCCCATGTCATTTATTGCCCGGTGTCCCTACACGGACACCCAGGTTTAAAGCCAAACGCAGGCCCCGGCCCCGGGGGGTCCACCGTGGCATTTAGTGTCAAGTTGTTCAAGGCAAAATCGCCCGAGTAGACACTGCCCGTGCAGCTGAGTCCCTGTGGTGCCAGAATAGGGCCCGTGCAAATGCAGCTGAGTCACTTTTGGGGACCATTTGTGGACACCCAGTACAGCTGAGTCCTGTGGGAAACCCGAATAGACAGTGCAGTACAGCTGAGTCACTTTGGGGACCAGAGCCAAAACACGCAGACAGTGAGGGCACTGTGGGGGGACCAGAGGGGGGGAGGGGGGGGCCTGGGGGGGCAAAAATTTCCTCGTTCACTGTGGTGACCCCGAGCAGAACGCAGTACAGCTGAATCCCCTGTGGGGCCCCGAGTTTGCCCGTGCAGTTGCAGCTGGTCCCCTGTTTGGGAAACCCGAGTAGGGCAGGCAGTGCAGCTGAGTTTATGTTTGGGGACCAGAGCAACACGCAGTAAAATTTGGTCACTGGGTAAACCCGAGGGGGCACTGCAGTGCAGCTGAAATCACTGTGGTGACCAGAGTAAAACACGCCCTTCAGGGTCACGTTTGGGGACCCAAACAGACAGGCCAAATGCAGCGAGTCAAATGTGGTGGGCCAGAATAGCAGTGCAGTTTCAGCGAGCCTGTGGTGACCAAGCAGAAAACCGCAGGGGCAGCTGAATTCCCCCCTTTTGGGGACCCGAGCAGGGCACTGCAGTACAGCCCAGTTTACTTGGTGACCAGGTAGGCAAATGCAGTGGAGCTGAGTCCACTTTTTTGACCAGAGCAGGGCACGAAATGCAGCGAGTTCCCCTTTTTGGGACCCGGGGGGCAGACACTGCTTTGCAACTGAGTCAAATGTGGTACCAGAGTGGCACTTGTCCTTCCCGCTGAAAATCACTGTGGTGGGCCGAGCAGACACTGCAATTTCAGCTTAGGGCACTAGGGTGCCCCCGAGAAACACCTGCAGTACAGCTGAGCCCCTGTGGAACCCAAACAGACACGCAGTTGCCCCTGAGTCCTGTGGGACCAGAGAAACACTGCAGTAAAAGGGTGAGTCACTGTGGTTACCAGAGTAGACACTGCAGTTTCCGCGAGTCACGTGGTGCCCCGAGCAGCACTGCAGTACAGTTGAGTCCCGGGGAAAACCCGAGTAGAACTGCGGGGCATTGGGGCATTTGTGGTGGTACCAGAGTAGACACGGGGTGCAGCTGAGTCCCCGTGGGGACCCCAAACAGGACACTGCCCGTACAGCTGAGTCCTGTGGGGACCAGAGCAGACATGCCTGGGCACTGAAGGGGGTCACTTTTGGGTGACCCGCAGAAACTTTCAGGCAGCTGAAATCACTGTTGGGACCCCGAGCAGACACGCAGGAAAGGGCCCGGTCCCCGGTGGTGACCAAAGTGACACTGCAGAAAAGCGAGTCCGGGGGGTGACCAGGAAGGGCCCCGCAGGGGCACTGGGTCCTTTGGGACCCAAAAATCCCCTGCAGTGCAGTAGTCACTGGGGTGACCAGAGTAGACACTGCCCGTGGGAGCTGAGTTTACTTTGGTTTACCAAGCAGACCCTGCCCGGCAGCTGAGTCCCCTGTGGGACCAGAGTGGACCCCTTTCAATACAGGGTGAGTCACTTTTGTGAACCCGAGCCGACACGGGTTTGCAGCTGAGTTTCCCGTTGGGACCAGAATAGACACTTTCTTGCAGCTTGTCACTGTGGTGACCAGGGCCAAAACTGCAGTCAGTGAACACTTGGTGACCAGAGCAGACCATGCAGTACCCGCTGAGCACGTGGGTTCCCCAAAAGTAGACCCCCTGCAGTGCCCCTGAGGGCACTGTGGTGACCAAGCAGACACTGTCAGGGCCGCTGAGCACTTGGGACCCAAGGGAAAACACTGCTTTGCAGCTGAGTCACTGGGTGACCAGAGTGGACACTGCAAAACAGCTGAGTAAACTGGGTGACCCCGAGCAGACAAGCAGTGCAGCTTTAGCCCCTGTTGGGGGGACCAAGTAGGGAAAATGCAGAAAAAGTGGAACACGTGGGTGACCAGAGCAAAAACACTGCTGCAGCAAATCCCTGTGGGACCAGAGTAAAAACGCATACCGCTTAGTCACGTGGTACCCAAAATTAAAACCCCGCAGTGGGGGCGGGGTCCCTGGGGAACCAGAGCAAACACCTGCAGTACAGTTGATCACTGTTGGGTTAAACCAAAATGGACATGCCGTGCACGGGTCAATGTGGGACCAGAGTAACCCCTGCAAATGCCCGCGGGGTTCCCCGTGGTGACCAGAGCAGACCCTGCAAAATACAGGGGAGTCAAGTGGGGGACCAGAGCGGACACTGCAGGGCACTGGTCACTGTTGGGGGGGGGACCCCCAACAATTCCCCCTGCAGGGGCCGCGATCACCCCTGGTGACCAGAGTAGACCCTGCCGAAAACCCGAGTCCTGGGGTGACCAGATAAGGGCACTTCAGGCAGCGAACACGTGGGGACCAGGGTAAACACTGCAGCGCAGCTGGACCCCGTGGGACCAGAGGAAAAACGCCAAATGCCCGCTGATCCCCTTTTGGGAAACCCGAGCCCAAAAACTGCAGGCAGCTGGTTCCCGGGGCCCCAAACAGACACGCAGGCAGCTGAGTCACTTTGGTTACCAGAGGTTTGGGCCCTGCAATACAGCGAGTCACTGTGGTGGCCAGACCGGACACTGCTTTGCAGGGTGATCACGTGGGGGGCCCCAGAAGGGCCCTGCAGTTCCGCGATTCCAAAAGGGGACCAAGAAAACACTGCCCGTGCAGCCGAGTCACTGTGGTGACCCGAGTAGACAAATTCCCTTTCAGGCGAGTCCCCCGTGGTGACCAAAAGTTTGACACTGCAGTGCAGCTGGGGTCCCGTGGGGGACCGAGTAGACCTTGGGAGTGCAGCTGAGTCACTTTGGTGGACCAAAGAGACACTGCAGTGGAGCTGAGTCACTTTAAAAGACCAGAGCCCCAAATGCATTTCAGCTGAATTCCCGGGGGGGACCCGATTTGAAAAGCAATGCGCGAGTCAAGTGGTTCCAAGCAGACAAATGCCGGCAAGCTGATTTCCCCGTGGGGACCAGGCGACACTGCAGGCAGGTTTAGTCCCTGTGGTGCCAGAGCAGACACTGCATTTCAGCTTAGTCCCCCGTGGTGACCAAACCGGGGCACTGCAGTGCAGCGGTCAACCCGTGGTGACCAAAAGTGGGCCCTTTTCAATACAGCTGAGTCACTGTGGTCCCCGGCAGACACTGCTTTGCCGCGAGTCACTGTGGGGGCCCCGGTAGACACTTTCATTCAGCGGTCCCCCGTTTTTTACCCGAGTAGACACTGCGTTCCGGGTGGTCACGTTTGGGACCAGAGCAACACTTTCAGTGCAGGGTGGTCCCCCTGGGTGACCCGAGCAGACACGCTTTGCAGCTGAGGCCCTTTGGGGACCGGAAAAAGACCGCATTTCAGCTGAGTCCTGTGGGGACCAGAGCAGACATGCGGCAGTGAGCACTTTGGTGGCGTTAAGTGGTAAACCCGTTTTGGGTCCAAAAAATCAAAAACCCCCACTCCCCCCACCCCCCCCACCCCCCGCCCCCCCCCCTCTTTAAAGTCTGTGGGTAAAAGCATACCAAAAAAGCGTGCTGCTCCCTGTTGAGGGGGGTTCAGCCATATCCTTAGTGACGTCTTACAGGCCCCAGTGACTCAATGATTGTGACAAACACACCCAAGGGTGGTTGTAAAGAGGGACTCAAAAAATGATGACTCCACAATTGCAAGCACGGGGGCCGGGGAATGTGATGGTTTTTGTTCAGTGGGGAAAGGGGGACGTTGAAAGAGATCGTGGAGTTGGGATTCTGGTCAGAGACTTTAAAAGCCCCCGGGGTTTTTAAAACCCCTTTGGTGCCTTTCATGTACATCCCCGCATCAGCCCGGCCTGAGGGGGATGGGAGGAACCCGCCCGTGTTGTTCCCTGGGGCTATATGAAACCCGGTTTTATACACTTGGCGCCCTTTTTTGTACATCCCTGCAACAGCCAGGCCTTAGAGATGTAGGGCAAACCCGCTGTGTGGTTTAGAGACTATAAGAAACCCGGGGTATTTCACTTGGCTGCCTTTCACGGGACATCCCTGCATCTGCCAGGCCTGAGAGATGTAGGCACTGCTGTGTTGGTCAGAGACTAAAATGCCCGGTGTATACACTTGGCTGCCTTTCACTGTACATCCCTGCATCAGCCAGGCCTGTGAGATGTAGGCACCTGCTGTGTTGGTCATGGACTATATGACAGGTGTATACACTTGGCTGCCTTTCACTGTACATCCCTGCATCAGCCAGGCCTGAGAGATGTCGGCACCTGCTGTGTTGGTCAGGAACACTCAGAGATGTATGCATTCAGTGGATGAAATTTGACTGTGTGGTTATAGTCTGCCTGTTTGATAGCTAGCACATTCAGTTCAGGAAGGAACCAGCCAGAGGTTAGAAATTCCACACATGAAGATCTCTACACGTCTGCAGCATGAACAACACTGTACAATGGTTATTGTAGATGATTTATGATTATTTGTTTGAATGTGATGATTTACTGTTTGATATTTCTCATTTCAAGCCATGCTGTCTGATGCCATGGTCACACTGGAGTTGGATTCATTTGTGGTGAAAGTACAAGTGTATGTTCTTGACACTCTAAATAGAAGACAACAAAACACCAAAGGAAAGCTCATTCAATGTAGATAGAGTGCTGCAACATTCAGACCACAAGGCATGTTTTTTCTTCTCAAATCAGGGAGTCTTTAAAAATAACCAAAGTATGGGAATGTCAGTTTTGGCAGCAGAATGTTAAGTCCTCCTCTGATGGTGCCTGATCAGTTTGCTGTCACATTCACTGTCAGTTTCAGCACTGTTCAAAGCATGGATCATTCAGTCAGAAGGCGAGAAAGGTCAGCGAGTCCTGATCTGAGAACAGAAGTGGCTATTTGCACAGTGTTGTGCCACTCCATTTGAGTTTAGTCTTAGCACACAGTCTAACTGCATCTCATTTTGATACTGAATATATACTGATTCTGAGAAAATAACATATATTTTGATTGATTTTTTTTTATTTTTTACAATGGACCAGCCAGTGTGATGCTGTGGTTAGCGTTGCGGCAGCTTTGCAGGCTGGTGGGTTGCTAGTTCAATTCCATCAGAAGTATTATTTGTGAGAGTTTTTCTGCCTGACTGACTCCTACCCAGAGCTGAGTGAGCTACAGGCTCCAGTGGGGAGACTGGAGCCACACAGTTGAGTTTCATCTACTGAATGTATACCTGTCTGACAGTTTCACTCAGAGACACTGCAGGTGTCTTGGGTCTCGTTGACGCTAAAATATATTGAAGGGAAGCACAGACTGCAGCCCTGTCATGTAGTCTCTGACCAAAGTCAAATTTCATAGCATCATCTTCTTTATTCTTATCCTCACGGATCAGTGTTTAAAAAGAAAAATCAAATACTGTGGCCCTGCGTGTCCTGCTCTTGTGGTGACCTCAGTCTCAGTGTCTTCTCCAGGTCTGTGCCCATTGTGATCTCATGTCAGAGTCCTCGGTGTTGGCAACTTCATGGGATGGACATGGTGGCATCCCTGGAAGGATGGTCACTCATGCTGGCTCTACGACAAAGCATTTATGTCGTCCGTAGGGGGCTAAGTCAGTGGTTGCTTGCATATGCTGGATCAGAGCAGGCATCACCACCAAAGTGAGCTGACTGCATTGCAGTGTCTCTTCTGATGGGTTGTCTCATGAGGACTTGTCATTGTTCCATGGGGATTGCCAGCGCCAGGACTGTGACGGGACAAAGTGGGGTTTGTCCACGCACTGGAAGACAGAAATAGCAGTGCAGGAGTAATGCCTTTGGGATGGTAAAGCCAGAAATAGCAGTGCAGGAGTAATGCCTTTGGGATGGTAAAGCCAGAAATAGCAGTGCAGGAGTAATGCCTTTGGGATGGTAAAGCCAGAATAGCAGTGCAGGAGTAATGCCTTTGGGATGGTAAAGACAGAAATAGCAGTGCAGGAGTAATGCCTTTGGGATGGTAAAGACAGAAATAGCAGTGCAGGAGTAATGCCTTTGGGATGGTAAAGACAGAAATGCAGTGCGGAGTAATGCCTTTGGGATGGTAAAGCCAGAAATAGAGTGCAGGAGTAAGCCTTTGGGATGGTAAAGCCAGAAATAGAGTGCAGGAGTAATGCCTTTGGGATGGTTAAAGCCAGAAATAGCAGTGCAGGAGTAATGCCTTTGGGATGGTAAAGAAGATGAGGCAGAGAAAAAAAAGGATGTTTGGCACGATCTTGTGTACAGTCTTGCTCAAAGACTGGTTTTATTTGCTGTTGGCACGATCTTGTGTACAGTCTTGCTCAAGACTGGTTTTAAGGATGTTTGGCACGATCTTGTGTACAGTCTTGCTCAAAGACTGGTTTTTAAGGATGTTTGGCACGATCTTGTGTACAGTCTTGCTCAAAGACTGGTTTTAAGGATGTTTGGCACGATCTTGTGTACAGTCTTGCTCAAAGACTGGTTTTAAGGATGTTTGGCACGATCTTGTGTACAGTCTTGCTCAAAGACTGGTTTAAGGATGTTTGGCACGATCTTGTGTACAGTCTTGCTCAAAGACTGGTTTTAAGGATGTTGGCACGATCTTGTGTACAGTCTTGCTCAAAGACTGGTTTTAAGGATGTTTGGCCACGATCTTGTGTACAGTCTTGCTCAAGACTGGTTTTAAGGATGTTTGGCACGATCTTGTGTACAGTCTTGCTCAAAGACTGGTTTTAAGGATGTTTGGCACGATCTTGTGTACAGTCTTGCTCAAAGACTGGTTTTAAGGATGTTTGGCACGATCTTTGTGTACAGTCTTGCTCAAAGACTGGTTTTAAGGATGTTTGGCAAAGACTTGTGTTACAGTCTTGCTCAAGCTGGTTTTAAAGGGTGTTGGCAGATCTGTTACAGTCTTGCTCAAAGACTGGTTTTAAGGATGTTTGGCACGATCTTGTGTACAGTCTTGCTCAAAGACTGGTTTTAAGGATGTTTGGCACGATCTTGTGTACAGTCTTGCTCAAATGCGGTTTAAGGATGTTTGGCACGTTAGTCAGTCTTGCTCAAAGACTGGTTTTAAGGATGTTTGGCACGATCTTGTGTACAGTTTGCTCAAAGACTGGTTTTAAGGATGTTTGGCACGATCTTGGTACAGTCTTGCCAAAGACTTGTTTTAATTGGATGTTGGCACGATCTGTTTACAGGATCTTGCCAAAGACTGGTTTTAAGTGTAAAGTGGTAAGGGTTTGGACGATGTGTACAGTCTTGCTCAAAGACTGGTTTTAAGGATGTTTGGCACGATCTTGTTACAGTCTTGCTCAAAGACTGGTTTTTAATGGATGTTTGGCACGATCTTGTGTACAGTCTTGCTCAAAGACTGGTTTTAAGGATGTTTGGCACGATCTTGTGTACGTCTTGCTCAAATACATGTTTAGATTTGGTTGCACGATCTAGTGTACAGTCTTGCAAGACTGTTTAAGCTTGTGGCACGATCTTTGTGTACAGTCTTTGCTCAAGACTGTTCAAAGGATGTTTTAGGACGATTTTGGTCAGTCTTGCGTAAGTTTCTAAGGTGTTTTGTGTTTGGCGATTTGTCGTCTGAGGTTAGGGTTGGCGATCTTGTATTGTCAAAGCTGTTAAGGAATTGGATTTATGGTGTTTGGCACAAACTGTGTACAGTCTTTGCTCAAGTGGTTTTAAAGGAATGGCCGATCTTGTTACAGTGGCCTGATCAAAGACGTTTTAAATGTTTTAAGATGTTTGGCACGATCTTGTGTACAGTCTTGCTCAAAGACTGGTTTTATGTTGTTTGGCACGATCTTGTGTACAGTCTTGCTCAAAGACTGGTTTTAAGGATGTTTGGCACGATCTTGTGTACAGTCTTGCTCAAAGACTGGTTTTAAGGATGTTTGGCACGATCTTGTGTACAGTCTTGCTCAAAGACTGGTTTTAAGGATAGTTGTACTACATCTGTGTACAGTCTTGCTCAAGAGCTGGATTTGGTTTTGGCACGATCTGGTTTCATCTTGCTCAAAGACGTTTTAAGATGCTTGCACGATCTTGTTCAGGGTTTGCCACAGACTGGTAGTTTTAAAGATGTTTTGGAGACGATCTTGTGTACAGTCTTCTCAAAGACTGGTTTTAAGGATGTTTGGCACGATCTTGTGTACAGTCTTGCTCAAAGACTGGTTTTATTTGCTGTTTGGCACGATCTTGTGTACAGTCTTGCTCAAAGACTGGTTTTAAGGATGTTTGGCACGATCTTGTGTACAGTCTTGTCAAAGACTGGTTTTAAGATTTGCATGTTTGGCACATCTTGTACAAACTGCTCAAAATGGTTTTTAGGATGTTTGGCCAAAGATGTTTTATTCGGTTGAATTAACAGTCTTGTCAAGACGGTTTTAAGTGTGGTTTGGCACGATCTTGTGTACAGTCTTGCTCAAAGACTGGTTTTAAGTGTTTGGCACGATCTTGTTACAGTCTTGCTCAAAGACTGGTTTTAAAGGTTTTGGCACGATCTTGTGTACAGTCTTGCTCAAAGACTGGTTTTAAGGATGTTTGGCACGATCTTGTGTACAGTCTTGCTCAAAGACTGGTTTTATTTGCTGCACAAGCACATGCCAGACATTCTGTAGGCTTTCCATGTGGACAAAATAGATTGTACCTAAAAATCATGGGGTGTGCCAGATGCTCCAAAGTGCCTTGTAGGCTGAAAATTGTTATGTTGTATTTTTGTCTGTGTACAACATAGTGTTTAGCATGCTGGGCTCGTGAACTGCTGTTGGACGCTGTTAATGTTATGTATGTACGCTGTTAATGTTATGTATGTACGCTGTTAATGTTATGTATGTACGCTGTTAATGTTATGTATGTACGCTGTTAATGTTATGTATGTACGCTGTTAATTTAACCCTTTGCCTGCCACACCCTTTTAAAGCACACGGAAGTGTCACGGATTTTTCCGTGATGGGGCGGTCAAGAGGTTAATGTTATGTATGTACGCTGTTAATGTTATGTAGTATGCTGTTAATGTTATGTATGTACGCTGTTAATGTTATGTATGTAAGCTGTTAAATGTTATGTATGTTTTAAGAGAAAACAAACAAATAAGACAGTTATAACAAATATTGTGCTGTATTGATGATGATGTTGATATCAGTTTTATAAGCAACAGTCTGATTTGAATTCTGCAGGCCATGTGGTCTTGAATAGCAACAGAAATGAAGATTCAGAGTGTCACGACCGACCCTGGAGGTCTGCCCTGACAGGATCGGTCTAGGTGGGAGTGAAGGGAGTGACTGACCTCACACGCTCCGCAAGAGACCACACAATAAGATTACGATACAACACCCCATTTATTCACACCAGCAAAATAAACATTCCAACACACGCACCATGCACGATCACAATAAAGCACTCCAACGCACACAACATGCACAATCACGATCAAGCACTCCAACGCACACAACATGCACAATCACGATCAAGCACTCCAACGCACACAAACATGCACAATCACAATCAAGCACTCCCGCACCCACAACAGCATGATTATAAATAATATTTCGCCATACGACGCACATGATCACACTTACAGCATTCCAGCACATATGGCAAATACACAATTATAAGGAAATATTTCCAGCATTGACCCTTCTTAACACCATGGAGTGCGTGCACACCCCTGCCCCTGTCGAGTCTGCTGGGAGCACCCTGTCGCACTAGGTGCTCCGAGCCGGGTTGGTTTCTCGCAGGGAGTCGCTCAAAGCCGACACCCTCGACTTCCAAGCGGGCAGTGAAGAGCGTGTCCCGGGGGGGGGGGAACGTAGCTGTTACTGGAGGTCCTGGACGGGGGTCCAGGCCGGCCAGTCAAGACGGCGGCGTCTCTACCAGCCCTCGGTCCCGACCAAGGCGTGGCCTCGATCAGCGTGTGGCACCATCCCGTCCGTGGTCTCAACCAGAACGTGGCCTCGACCAGTACGTGGCACCATCCAGATCGTGCTCCAGGTGAAGCCCCCGGGAGGGGGGGGGGGAGGACGTAGCTGGGAGGAGAGTTAAAGAGGAGGGAAAGAAGAAGGAAGGAGGAAGGAAGAAGGGTACTGGAACCCTGCCGTCAGTACCGTCTGACCATTGCTGTCAAGTCTTAGCCACCGCATGATGGGCGAGGGAATGTATTCAGCACACAGTAAATCCATTTAATTAAGTTTCTCACACGATGCAGGTAAAAGACTGCATTAAA
>JAFLJL010004916.1:0-47505 GCA_018398815.1 Conus ventricosus
CCAAAGGGACAATCAGCTGAACGCGGACGTTCAGGTAGCCAACCTTGATGACGGAGGCAACACAGGGTTGCAGAAGGTCAGAAGAGGGTGTGGTGGCCACTCTCTCTGCACCTTTCTTGACTGTCACCCTGTGCACCTCCGTCACACCCTGGGACGCCAGTTCCGTTTTTATTTCTGCCTCTGAGACACCCATTAGATCTCTGCAGCGAAATCACACCTTTGGATGAATTTAACTGTTTATGGGGAGTCACCCTGATCTCCCTATCCACAAATTTTGTTGCCTTCAGCAGCTGTTCAGACTGTTTTTTTGATCTACATTGAATGAGGAAGGAGCCATTTCGCAACCTTTTGACGGACTGAGGGTCACTGCTAAGCCTTGAAAGCCCTTTTGGACAGCAAAAGGGCTCAGAGCTGAAAGGGGTCTTTCCTGCTCCGTCCCTTCCACCACGAGCCAGGAAGCCAGAAACCTGTCCTCTGTCGTACTCAGTATTCTGAATCGCTGTCACCTTCGAAATCCCCTGAAACAGGGGAGACTGCCTTCCTCTTCCTTTTGGGGGGGATATTTTTTAAAGAAGTCATATTTAATTTATTGTAATTCATCCCTCCCTTACCCACCCACTTGGAGTCCAACTAAGGGGCCAGGGCCAAGAAACCAATGTCTTGACCCCTTCCAGGCTTTGGGAGAGAGATATACGACAAACAGAGAACCACCAACCCTATCCCCCCTGATCATGCTCAATTCCCGGGGACAGAGAGCTGAGCACTGCAGGGTTTACTTGGCCAGCAGGGGAACTGTCTGTCTTGACCCAGCCCAAAAAGGGGAGCCGATTAGTACACCCGGGCCAAAGTGTACTTCCTGTCTAGGAGAGGTCCGAGCCAAAGTGATGTGTTGAGAGCGCTGGCCCTCTCAATCACCAGGATCTCATTCCCCTCCGACACAGGTCGCACCGCACGGCAAACGCGGCGGATCTTAAGGAGACCACAGAGAGAAAAGGAGTGTGTAAAGAAGACTTGAAGGGGAGACGAAGATAGAAAAGGGCCAAATAAGGGAGGCAGAAAACAAGAAAAGGAGAAAGGCGGGTTACTCTTAGTCAGGATCCTCACCCTTAGCCTATCCGACATGGGAAGCCCTACCAGGGGCATCAACTTCTTACCACGTTTCGCTTAGGCCATACAGCATCTTCACCTTCAGGCCTACAAGCAGTGTGAAAAAACCAGATATCTCCAAGTATTGATGCCCCCGTCAGCATAGCCTAAAGGATCACTGGACCACGCAAACCCTCCGACCACGACAAGGTCGCAACCCCCGGAGGGGACCACAGAGAGAAAAGGAGTGTGTAAAAGAAGACTTGAAGGGGAGACGAAGATAGAAAAGGGCCAATAAGGGAGGCAGAAAACAAGAAAAGGAGAAAGGCGGGTTACTCTTAGTCAGGATCCTCACCCTTAGCTATCTGACATGGGAAGCCCTACCAGGGGCATCAACTTCTTACCACGTTTCGCTTAGGCCATACAGCATCTTCACCTTCAGGCCTACAAGCAGTGTGAAAAAACCAGCCTATCTCCCAAGTATTGATGACCCCGTCAGCATAGCCTAAAGGATCACTGGACCACGCAAACCCTCCAACCACGACAAGGTCGCAACCCCCGGAGGGAGCCACTTACATTCATTTTATCCTAGTTCTGTACGGCTGTGGACTCACTGCCGGGTGCCATCAAGATTGCCACAAATGCAATCTCATTTAAAAAAAAAAAAAATTGATACGACAGTTTTGAGATCTGCATAGTGATGATTTTCTATTTTAACTTCCCCAGATATTTTACTGTTACCTGGGCCTGATTTGGCCATTGCTTTTAACTTCTTGAATATCGAGTGCGACCCTTGTTGCCAAATTTGCTCCAGGGGCCAACAGCCTGAGTCGCACTATTTTATGTTATTTTATTTTACTTTTTAACATGCGCGCTGGTGACCTACTCGTTTTTGAGTGAACCAGTATTTTAGGAAGAAGATCAGGGCTGTCACCATAGGTAAGGTAAAGTAATGTTGCTTACAGCCCAGTCGACCGCAAAGGGCCATATCTGGGCTGTCACCATAGGTAAGGTAAGGTAATGTTGCTTATAGCCCAGCTGACCGCAAAGGGGCCATGTTAAAATCAACTCACAAGTCAATCATTCACACAACTCTTTAAAATACATCTAAAAACACACCCGAAAAGACAAAAGTGTAACCGCAAAATGAGTATCTAAAGATAAGGAGTCCTTGTGATGTTACAGCAGAACAGTCAGCCAAAAACATTGTGGAAAAAGTCAGTCTCAAAAGGGAGGGAATCCTTCTTCGTCACTGTAGAATAGACAGACAAATATGTCACTGAAAAATCAGCAACTAAAGTAAGCGAGTCTTTGTTAGGTCACTATAGAACAGACAGACAAAAACGTAGGTGAAAAACCACTGCTGAAAGAGAGGGAGTCTTTAAAAGTCTCTGCAGAACAGACACAGACAAAAATTAATCTTTAATGAACAGAAAGGGCAGTTTCTTCTGAGTGTTTTTTATGAAGAGCTTTCACAGTTTGAATAGAATCCAAATTGAGGGCTGAAGTACCAGCGTTAGGTAAGGTAAGGTAATGTTGCTTATAGCCCAGCCGACCGCAAAGGGCCATATCAGGGCTGTCACCACGTTAAAATCAACTCACAAGTCATCAGAAAAACAAACAAAAAAAACCCTTTCACACATCGCTTTAAAATACAACGTCTAAAAAACGCACGGTATCGGCGTTACAAAGTTCAACACAATGATACATATACGCTCCTTCCCTATTCAAACTAACTGTCTCCATATAATGTCAGATCATATCAAACAGATGGAGAAAGATAAGGTAATGTTGGTTATAGCCCAGCCGACCGCAAAGGGCCACATCAGGGCTGTCATCACATTAAAATCAAATAACGATGGAGAAGCACACACAGGCACGCACACACGCACGCACGCACACACACACACACACTCGCAAGCACGCATGTGCACACGCACAAACACACACATACCAAACAACAAAAGAAAAACAAAAGCACTTACCTCAGACGATGTACCAAATGGACCATCTATGGCTAACCTGAAAAAAAACAACAACATAAAAGAACTAGGTCATACATGGCTCAGCCAGCCATGAAGATTTCATCATGGCTGCAGCAAGTCGGAATCAGTTTAACTCAGTTTAGCTTGTCTATAGCCCAGCCAACAGCAAAAGGCCACAGCAGGGCTGTCTCCCAGTTAAAGTCATTCTCTACGTAGATATTTATTAAAAAAAAACAGAAAAGAAAAAGAAGAAGAAAAGAAAATCCCATACACACAACTCATTAAAACAGATTTTCTAAAACACACACACACACACACACACACACACACCAACCACACACACACACACACACTCAAATTGCTTTATAATCTTTTTTTCCCCTTAAAATCTTTAATGGAAATGTGTATCTCTTTCCATAAAAAAAAATCACATCAGGTGGTACATCTCTGATCAAGTTTCTCAGTGTTTACATCCGACATCATTTATGCTCAACACTCTATAAGCACACGTTTTATACTGAGTGATGCATGACATGGAATGCACTAAACAGCTTCAATCAGTTCATGCTGGTTATAGCCCAGCTAACGCAAAGGACCATATCAGGGCTGTCACCTTGTTGAAGTCCACTCTCAAATAGATTCAAGTCATGTTGCTTATAGCCCAACCAACCACATAAGGTAAGGCAAGGTAATGTTGTTACAGCCCAGCCGACGGCAAGAGGCCACATCAGGGCTGTCACCACGTTAAAATCAACTCACACGTCATTCATTCACACAACTCTTTAAAGTACATCTTCTAAAAACCCACCCGAAATTTTGTTAAAAAAACCTTCCACTGTAAATCTCAGATCCGATAAGATAAGATAAGATAAGATAATGTTGCTTATAGCCCAGCCGACCGCCAGAGGGCCACATCAGGGCTGTCACCACGTTAAAATCAACTCACCAGTCATTTAAAAAAAAAAAAAAAAAAAAAAAAAAAAAAAAAAAAAAACTTTCACACATCTCGTTAAATGACATCGTCTACAAACGAACCAGAAACTTTGTTAAAAATCCTTCTTCCGTTAAAATCTCAAATCAGATGAAAAATGTTAATTTCTCTCAAAAACCCAAGGATTCACGTCAGGCGGGACATCCTGAACAGGATCTTCATGGACTCCGCTGTAAAATGTTTGTGTCTCACATCGTGCAAGTCCCAACACTCTAAAAGAACATGTTTCATTGTGAGTGGTGCATGACATGGAATGCACCACGGAGCTTCGTCACTCTTTAAAAGGTAAGAATGGGTAAAATACGAATGGCCGGTGTGCAGCCGGCACAGAACCGTTTCCTCTTTACGACCACCCGACGTAGATGGGGAGAAGTCTTTAAGGTTTGGACGGATCTGAAAGAGTTTGTTATTCGTCTGTGTGTTCCAATCCTCCTGCCAGAGGTCTCTCACATAATCGTTAATTTTGGGTTTCACATCTGAGCAGGGGATATAAGTGTTGGACAGTTTCTCTCTTGTGGCGTTCTTGGCTAAACGATCAACCATTTCGTTCCCGCCGATGCCAACATGGCCAGGAACCCAAGCAAGAGTAATGTTGTAACCGTCCGCCTTCAACTTGCTAAAAAGTTCAAAAAAAAGTAAAAGTTCTGGATGCTGAAGGTTGCGGCCAGCTATGGCCTCCAAAGCTGACAGCGAATCCGACAGAACCAGAAAGTCCCTCCTCGAAGAATGGGAGATTATCTTCAAAGCCAGTACTAGAGCAGTAAGTTCAGCGGAATAGACAGAAGCATCTGAATGTATATGTTCCAACAATATCTGAGAAGGAGCCCCAGGGCAGTAGGCTGCACAGGCCACTCCATCCTCAGACTTGGAAACCGTCAGTGAAAACTTTTTGATAGGATGGGAATTTGGAACAGAGCTCGGCATACAAAGCCTTGTACGCCAGAGAGCTGGTAGACTCCTTACGGAAAGCTGCGAGATCAAAACGAATCTCTGGTGTGAAAAAGGTCCATGGAGGTTGATCCGGAAACTTGGAAAAATCAGAAACTACTCCCAGGTCTATACCTGCATTCCGCACGTGAGGCTGCATACGAAGCCCAAACGGCGGAATACATTTCGGGTTTGTTTCAAACTTACTTTGGAATGGAGGGTCAAAGACACAATCATAGGCAGGATTCTGCGGTTCTGAGAACAGTCGGATATAATAATTTAAAGACAGTTTCAGCCTGCGGTTGGACAACGAAGGTTTGCCCGCCTCTGCGTACAGGCTGTACACAGGGTGGTGCGGAACGCTCCAAGACAGAGACGAAGCCCTTGATGGTGGATAGGGTCCAAAAGTTTGAGGTAAGAGGGTCTTGCGGAGCCGTAGACAGCACAACCATAGTCCAGTTTAGAACGGACCAGGGCTCTGTAGAGGTGCAGCAAAGTTTTCTTATCAGCGCCCCAGTCGGTGTGCGCTACGACCCGCAGAATATTCAGAGCTTTCTGGCAAGAAGTTTTGAGGTTTTTGATGTGGCTGAGAAAGTTAAGTTTCTGGTCAAAATGACTCCCAGAAATTTGGCCTCTTTAACAGCTGGAATGGGAGATTTCCCGACGTGAAGTTCAGGATCTGGAAAAAAATGACGGAAATTATGGAAGTGAATACACTGGGTTTTTGTAGCAGAAAAGGTGAAACCGTTTTCATCCGCCCCACCGATGGATTTTATCTACGCAAAGCTGGAGCCTGCGCTGGACACTCGGGTACAGGCTTCCAGTTGCGTAGACAGCAAAATCATCCACAAACAATGAGCAGTCTGAACCCTGCTGAACTGATTGAACAATGTTGTTGATCTTAATACTAAAGAGGGCAGGAGATAGTATGCTCCCCTGTGGAACACCCAACTCCTGCTCGTGGACATCAGAGAGAGTGGTGCCAACCCGGACCTGAAACTGTCGTTCTGCCAGAAAATTTTGAATAAAAAGCGGAAGATGACCTCGAAAACCCAGATCGTGGAGATCATGAAGTATCCCCGACTTCCAGGTGGTATCGTAGGCCTTCTCCAAGTCGAAGAAAATTGCCACTGCATGCTGTCTGTTTAAAAAAGCGTTCCTAAGCGTAGATTCCAGACGAATCAAATGGTCAACTGTACTACGATGTTTGCGGAAACCACACTGTTCTTTCGCCAAAAGGCCATCGGTTTCGAGTTTCCACATGAGCCTAGCATTGACCATTTTTTCCATCAATTTACAGACACAGCTGGTCAAAGCTATGGGACGGTAGTTAGATGGATTAGAAAGATCTTTTCCAGGTTTGGGGATGGGAATAATGAGGGCTTTCCGCCAAGAGGGTGGAAAGCAACCTGTAGTCCACACGTGGTTGTATACCTGTAACAGGATGTTCAGACCTTCTTGCGGAAGATGTTTCAATAGTTGATAATGAATGTCATCTATACCTGGAGAGGAATCGCTGCAAGAGAGTAAGGCAGATTTCAGCTCGTTTAATGTGAAAGGAAGATTGTAGTCTTCCATGTTGTCGGATGAAAAGTTGCAGGGCGATTTTTCTTTTAGGGCCTTGTTTTTGACAAAAGTGGCTGATTTATTAGAAGGGAGAAGCCCTACAGGGGCATCAACTCCTTACCACGTTACGCTTAGGCCAAACAGCATCTGCACCTCTCAGGCCTAGAAGCAGTGTGAAAAAAACAGCCTATCTCCAAGTATTGATGCCCCCGCCAGCAAAGCCTAAGGGATCACTGGACCACGCAAACCCTCCGACCACGACAAGGTCGCAAACCCCCGGAGGGGGGAGTTGACCATCTTTTCCATCAGTTTACAGAGGCAGCTGGTCAGAGCAATTGGGCGATAGTTGGAAGGGTTGGTAAGGTCCTTTCCAGGCTTTGGAATGGGAATGATCAGGGCTTTCCGCCAGGAGGGCGGAAAGGACCCTGTGGTCCAGATATGGTTATAGACTTGGAGAAGAGTCTGGAGACAGCTTTCTGGAAAATGTTTCACAACCTGATAATGATGTCATCCAGACCAGGGGGCCAGAACAGTGCTTTTTGTAAAGCTGTTTTGGGGTTAAACGTTAAAAAGGAAGATTATAGGTTTCAGATTTGTTGAGTAAAATTTGGGTTGGGAAAGATTTCTCTCAAACCTTTTTGTTTTTTAAAAAAGAACTGCAGATTTTTTTTTAAGAAAGGGAATTTTCTGTTGGAGGGGTGGAGGCCAACAAAATGGCAACCTTGTTTTGTCAGTGATCAGACCCATCAGCAAGTTTCAAGGGATGAATGGGGGGTTGGGTTTTTGGTTTTTTTCCCTTTAAATTTTTCTAATGAGTTCCCCGCCCTTTTTTTTTGGAATTTTTTAGATGTCAGCCGGGAGCAGAATTTTTCCCCCGGGGCCCGGACTTTTAAACTGTTTTTGGAAAGTGGGGGGTCTCAAATTTTAGCACGGGGGTTTTCGAGGGGGCTTAGCTTTGGGGAACCCAAAGGCCCTTTTGGGTAAAAAAACCCGGGACGTGAGCCCGTTTGCGAACTTTTGAAATTTTTTGGGATCTAAATTTAAAACCAGGGTTTTTTTGGGCCTTTTGGGAGTTTTTCCCCCCCCCCCCCCCGGAAAGCCACGGGGAATACGGGTTTTTAAAGCACCCCTTGTCCGGTGTTAGTCAGTGATTCGGGGGGGGTCTGGCTCTAAAAAAAAATTCATGTCCTGGAATTCTTTTGAAATAGTGGTTGAAAAAAAGGACCCCATTTTGCTTTCTTATAATTGAGATGTTGGGGAACAGAGGGGGGTTTTTCCAGTTAAAAATGGGCGTAAAAAAAAACCGGGGAAAATTTGGTCACTTCCGTGCGGGATCGTAAATGGCCCAGACCACCCCAAAAGTCCAGGCCCAAAGCGAGGGGTCAAAACCCGGGAAAAAAAATCAAAAGCACGAAAGTGAACCGGGTGGAAGAGGGAGATAAGTTGCAAAACCCTCTTTCAGCAACAAAAAACCAAAATCTGAAAGGACTTTCCTCAATTAGAAAACCCTCTGGATGAGTACGGCCCCCCCCAAAGAGGTTTGTGACGGGTTAAAGTCCCCCAACAGCAAAAGATAAAAAAGATAATTTTTGGCTTATAGCCCAGCCCGACCGCAAGGGCCAATCAGGGCTGTCACCACGTTAAAATCAACTCACCATTTTTAAAAAAAAAAAAAAAATTTTTCCAATCTGTTTAAATGACATCGTCTAAAAACAACCAAAAACTTTTTTTTAAAAAATCCTTTTTTCCTTAAAATTTCCTCAAATCAGATGAAGAAGTTAATTTTCTTTTAAAAAAACCCAAAGGTCACGTCAGGCGGGAATCCCTAAACCCGGATCTTCATGGACTCCGCTGAAAAATTTTTTGTGTCTCCCCATCTTTGGCAAGCCCAACACTCTAAAAGAACGTTTTCATTGTGATTGGCGCAGGGACAGGGAATGCCCCACGGAGCTTTTTCCTCTTTAAAAGGTAAGCAGGGGTTTAAAAAAACACGGGCCCGGGTGTGCACCCGGGCCCCAGAACCGTTTCCTCTTTACGACCTCCCGCTTTGGTTGGGGGAAGCCCCAAAAGGGTTTTTGGACGGTTTCTGAAAGGTTTGTTAGCGTCTGTGTTTCCCTTTTCCTCCTGCCGGGGTTCCCCCTAATCTTTTTTTTTGGGGTTTTCCCCGTCTGAGCAGGGGATATAAATGTTGGACATTTTCCCCCTCTCTTGGGCGTTTTTGGGCTAAACGATAAACCAATTTCTTTCCCCCGCCGATGCCAACATGCCCAGGAACCCAACAAGAGAAATTGTTGAACCTTTCCCCCTTAAAGGGTTGCTAAAAAGTTCAAAAAAAATTTAAAAGTTCGGGAAAGTTGAAGGTTGGGGCCCACTATAGCCCCCAAAGCGGGACAGCGAATCCGCAGAACCAGAAAGTCCCTTTTTCAAAATTTTGTGATATTATCTTAAAACCCCAAAAAACCAGAGAGAAAGTTCACCCAAAATACAGAAGCATCTGAATAATAGTTTCAACAGTATCGAAAAGGGGGGCCCCCAGGGCAGTAGGCTGCACGGGCCCACCCCCTCTTCAACTTGGAACCGTCAGTGAAAACTTTTTGATGGGAGGGAAATTTGGGAACCCGAGCCCAGCATAAAAACCCTTTTGTACGCCAGGGTGGTAGACTCTTTGCGAAAACGCAAGTTTAAAAACGAATCTCTGGCGTGAAAAAAGGCCCACGGGGGTTTGACCCGGGAAATTTGGAAAAATCAGATACTACACCTAGGCCCTAGCCCTGCTTCCCCGCATTTAGGTTGCATACAAGCCCAAAAACGGGGGAAAACATTTCGGGTTTTTTTGCAAACTTATTTTGGAACGGGGGCCCAAAGACACAGTCATAGCAGGATTCTGGGGTTCTGAGCCCGTGGGATGTAAAAATTTTAAAGACATTTTTCAGCCTCCCGGTTGGGAAACAATGAAGTTCCCCCCCGCCTCTTGCGAAACAAGCTGTACACGGGGGTGGGCAAAACGCCCCAAGACAAGAGGGAAGCCCTTGTGGGGGGATGGGGGTTCCAAAAAATTTTTGGGTAAAAAGGGTCTTGGGGGCCGTAGACAGCACAGCCGAAAGTCCTTTTTGGAAACGGAAGGGCCTGTAGGGTGAAACCCAAATTTTTTCTTTTCAGCCCCCCCGCCCGGGTGTGCTACGACCCGCAGAATATTCAGTCCCTTCGGGCAACAGTTTTGGGGTTTTTTTAATTTATGGCTGAAAAAAGTTAATTTTTTTGGTAAAAAATGACCCCCAAAAAATTTGGCCTTTTTAAACACTGGAATGGGAGTTTTTTTTCCCTACAATTTTCCATCTGGAAAAAACGACAAAATTATGGAAGTGAATACACGGGGTTTTTTGTAGCAGAAAAGGTGAAACCGTTTTCATCCGCCCCACCATGGATTTTATTTTCGAAAAGCTGGAGCCTGCGCTGGACACTGGGGGTACAGGTTTCCCAGTTGCGTAGACAGCGAAATCATCCAAAAACCCAATAAAGCATTCTAACCCTGCTAAAACGTTTTTCCCCAATTTTGGTTTGTTTTTAATACAAAAGAGGGGAGGAGAAGTATGCCCCCCTGGGGAACCCCCAAACCCTGCTGGGGAACCCAAGAGAGAGGGGTGCCAACCGGGGCCCTGAAACTGTCTTTTTGCCCAAAAAATTTTGAATAAAAAGCGGAAGATGCCCTCGAAAACCCAGATCGTGGAGATCATGAAGTACCCCCGACTTCCGGGTGGTTTTCGTGGGCCCCTTCTCCAAGGGCAAGAAAATTCCCCAAGCATGCGGTCGGTTTTAAAAAAAAGGGGGTTCCTAAGTGTAGATTCCAGACAATCAAATGGTCAACTGTCCTAGGGATGTTTCGGAAACCACCACTTTTTCTTTCCCCAAAAGGCCATCGGTTTCGATTTTCCACATGAGCCTACCTTTGGGACCCTTTTTTCCCCCAAATTTACGGGGCTCCCCCCCCCCCTTTCCGCCTCTTTCGGGCCCATACTTTTTCAAAACCGGGGACAGGGATTATTTCCAGGGAAACTTTGGAAGCGGTAGCACATATCACAACCACATCAACTTTAAAGGAAAAAAGCTTCCCTTTTTATTTAAAACTATGTACAACTTCTACAATCCCACTTTGCTTTTTTAGCGCCCCCGAAACTTTTTTTGGGCGATGTCCGAGTCGGGAAACATAAATTTTAAAAGCCTCTTTTTAATTGTCCACGCAGCCATCCAAATTCATTCAGCTGCAAGGTCCCCTTAATCTTTTTCAGCCCTTATGAGGGAAAAAATTTCCCCTTTGATGGTTGACGTCTGAGCGCGCTGTAAAAATCCGTAGGCCTAATGTTTACAAGATTTCTCGCTCTAAAGGGGTTTTTTTGTGTTTTTCTTTTTGTTTTTCAGGGGCGACATAAACGGGTTATTTGCCCAACCTCCAAAACCCGATGGAGAACTCACACGCACAAATTTCAAAAGACGCTAAGTTCGACTTCCCAGGGTTTGGATGAAGGCCAGGTTTTCCGATATTTTGAAAAAAAGGGGTTCCCGACGTTTCTTCTTCTTGAGAGAACCCCCATAGTCGAGATCGCCGTCGGCTTTTTTAGTTTCCCTTTTTCGCTTCCATTTTTCTCGTTTTCAAAACTCGGGAAGACGGGTATGGGGGAAAATGCGCATGGTCGTTGGAAATGTTGGGTTTTTCCACGGTTTTTTGGGTTCAGGATGGCCACGCCCCAAAAGGGGGCAGTGGGTAAATCATTTTGGGACGAACTCGACTTTTTTTTTTTTGTTGGGGTTTTTTTTCCCCCAGTTTTTTTTTTTCCGGGGGGACATAGTTTAAAAAAGTGGATTCCAGGGACAGCTGCATGATTTTCATTATTTCGGGGGGACAAATACGGATACTCCGGGACGGTGGGCCCAGCCCTAAATTTACAGCACGCGGGTAAAAAGCTTTGGGACGGTATTTTGAGGGATTAAAAAGGGATTTTTTCCGGGTTTGGGGATGGGAAATAATGAGGGCTTTCCGCCAAGGGGGTGGAAAGAAACCTGTAGTCCCACGGGGTTGTATACCGAAAACAGGTGTTCAGACCTTTTTGGCGGAAGATGTTTCAATATTTTGATAAAAATGTCATCTATACCTGGAGGGGAAAATCGCTGCAAGGGGAGTAAGGCAAAAATTTCATTCTTTTTTAATGTGAAAGGAAGTTGTAGCCCTTCCCATGTTGTCGGAGGGAAAATTTGCGGGGTAAATTTTTCTTTTAGGGCTTTTTTTTTTTGAAAAAAAAGGGGACTGTTTTTAATTAGAAGAGGAGGAATTTTTAAAGGGTTGAAGAAAGAATGACAACGTTTCTTCTCTGTTTTTAAAAGAATCCAAAAAACTTGAGAGGGTTCACAGGGGGAAAAAAAGGTTTTTTGTTTTTCCCCTTTTTGATTTTCAAAAGTTTTTTTCCACACTTTTTTTTTAAATTTTTTGTTGTCGGGCCTGGAGCAGAAGCTTTCCAGGACCGACGTTTACTAAATTTTAAAAGTTTTGCCCTTGATTTAGCAGGGGTTTTTTTTGAGGGGCCCCGAGGTTGGGACCCGAAGGCCCGAGGGTAAACCGACGCTGGGGCCCTTTTTTTCGGATTTTGGGAAAATTTTGGGTTGGCAATCTGAATCAAACCGGGGTGCCCCTTTGGCTTTTAAAAGGGGGGGAAAGACACGGGGAATACAGGCTTTAGCAAATTTAATAAAGGGAGAAGTCAGAGATTCTGCGGGGTTGGGACTCTGAAAAAAAATCATGCCCGGGAAAACTCCTTGGAAATAGTGGCTGCAAATAGATCCCCATTTGCTTTCTTAAATTGAGAGCTGAGAGACGAGCCCAGTGCATTTAATACAGGTTGTAGAAGGAGGGGAAATTTGGTAAACTCCTGCAGATCGTCATGGACAGACCACTCATATCCAGGACCACGAGGGGTCCAAACGACAAACAAAACACGAAAGTAAACCTGAGGAAGAGGGGAAAGAAGGGGCCCAGACCCGTCATTCAGACAACAAAAATCCAAGTCAAAAGGGGACATCCTCAATCCGCCCTCTGGGTGACGTCCCGGAAACTCCCCCAAAAGAGGTTTGGTAAACCTTTTTTTTTAAAGGGTCCCCCAACAGAAAAAAAGGGTTCGGGGAAGTTTTTCCCTTTCAGCTGACAAGGCCGGGAACGAAAAACCCGGGGACAGAAGGTAGAGTTTAAAGGGAACAGATTGTCACATTTCTTGGGGGAGAGTGCTCTCCCCAGCTAAAACCTTTAAAGGGGGGGAGACAAAAGGGTGACAGGACTATAAAAAAAAATTTTGGGTTTAGGAGAAGGGGCAACACCCCCCGACAGCCCCAAACGTGGAGGTTGTAAGGTTTCCCGAAAGAATTTTAAAGCCGGGAAAGGGAAAAAGGTTTTTGGGCCCCGAATTTGGGGTTTTTTTGGGAAGAGCCAGGGACGGAAGGTTTTAGAGCTGAAACAGAAGCTGCAGTCCTCGAAGTTGAATTTAGACCACGGAAAAATTCCAATGGAATATTGTACTTTTTCCGGGGGGGTTTGGCAGGGGGCGAAAAGGGGAAAAAAAATTTAAAGGTCTTCTCCTCTTCAAGGGTCCCCCATCTAATGGAGCGAATTTTTTAAATTTTATTTTTCACTGGGGGTGGGGGTCCTTTGGACCTGCGGGCAAAAACTTCCCCGCAGGTGAAAAAGGGCCTGGATTTTGGGAAAGATGGTGGAGGTCTGGTTTTGGGGAGATGGTGGAGGTTTTTCCTCATCTCCCCCCATCTCCACACGGGGTTAAACCCCCTTGCCCCACGGGCCGGGCCCAGAGGAAATTCGAGTTGCGGGTGCGGGTTTTTTAAAATCTGCCCAGCAGCAGTGTTGTAGACTGCTGGGCAGTCTGAGGTGGGGGGATTTTTTGCCCCCCACCGGGGGGCATTCACTGGGGGTTTTCCCCCAACAGAAAAAAAGGTGAGGAAGTTCTTCTACCCAGACTGAAAAGGGTCCTGAGGGACAAACCGGACAGAAGGTGGGGAGAAAAAGGGGGAACAGATTGTCCCAGTCTTGGAGAGTGACCCTCGCAGCCACCCCTAAAGGGGAGGTAGACAGAATGACGGGACTATACAAAAAGGTTTTGGGGTGGGGAAAGGGCAACAAACCGTCCGACAGTCCCAACGTGGGGGTTGTGCGGGTTTTCGAAAGAATATTAAAGCCAGAAAGAGAAAAAGGTTTTTCGGGGTTGAATTTAAATTTCAAAAAGGGCCACGACGGAAGGTTTTAGGGGACGGGACAAAAAAACTGCAGCTCCTGGGAATTTGGGAATTTAGACCAGGGAAATTTTCCAAGGGAAATTTTTGTACTACCAGGGGCCCAAAAGGCCCCAAAAGGAGAGAAATCAGGCTTCTCCCTTCAACTTCCGCACTAAGGGGAAAATTTTTTTTTTTAGTTTTTCACTGGACTGGGGGGCCCTTTGGACCGCTGGCAAAATTTGCCCGCAGGTGAAAAAAGGCCCTGGATTTTGGAATGGGGGGAGCCCGGGATTTGGGGAGGGTGGAGGTTTCTTTCATCCCACCACTCCACACTGGGTTAAACTCCCTTCCCCCGCACGGGCACTGAAAAAAGGGGAAAATTCGAGTTGGGGGTTGCGGGTTTTTTAATCTCCCCAGCAGCAGATGTTGTGGGACTGCTGGGGAAAGTCTGAGGGGTGGCGGATTTTTTTGCCCCCCCACCGGGGGGCCATTCATGGGGGGGTTTGGGAGGTGGGGGACCTGTTTTCCACCAAGCTAAACAGTTCTTCCTTGCAGTGTTTTTGAAAAGTTAAATTCATGGGGTCGGGCAGCAGACTGACCGAGTGGAAATTTTCTTTAGGGCCCGAAGCATATAAAGATGCTGTGGCCGCCCGATTTCCCAAAAACCTGCTTGCGGGCTTAAAAAAAGGGGGGAATTTCTTTTCTGTCTTAACTCTTTGTATTGCAGATTCCTAAATTCCAAGAGGAAAATTTTTCGTGAAGAGGAGGGATGGTCCCACCCGTTTGCACAATGTCCCGGATCTTTACAGGGCCCAAACGGGGTTCCCTTGCAGAAAAATCCCGCCCCTCCTCCCCAAAAAACACGGCTCCTGACAGGCCCAAACCTCTGGCACTGAAACACCTTAACGGGGGGGCACATACAGCTGAACATGAACCCATTTGGGAAAACGACTTTGATAAACCGGGGGCCGCACGGGGTTTGCAGAACGCAGAAAGGGGGTGTTGGTGCCCCATTTCTCTCTAAACCTTTTTCTTTACCGTCACCCTGCGCCCTCCGTAAAACCCCTTTGGGGACCCCAAATTCCCCGTCTTGATTTCTGCCTCTGAACCCCGATAGATTCTGCAGCGAATCCCCCCCTTTTTACGAAATTTAAAATGTTTTTGAGGAGTTACCCGTCTCCCTGTCCCCTATCTTTGTTGCTCCAACGTTTTCCCGATTGCTTTTTTGATTTACATTTTAAAATTTGAAAAGACCATTCCTCAACCTTTTTTACTGATGAAGGTCACCTGCTAGACCTTGAAAGCCCTTTTTGGGTGGCAAAAAAGGGGTCAGAGAGAAAAGGGGTCTTTTCCCGCTTTTCCCTCCCTTCCACACGAGCCAGGGAAACCCCGAAACCGTCTTCTGGTACCTTTAGTACAGAATCGCGGGCGTTTTTAAATCCTCTGAAAAAAGGGGAAACCCGCCTTCCTCTTCCCTTTTTTTGGGGGGTTTTTTTTTGAAAAAGCCAGGGGTATTTTATTATATTTCATCCCCCCTTACCCACCCACCTTGGAGGTTTCCACTAAGGGGCCAGGGCCCCGAATCCCCTGTTTGACCCCTTCCCCCCCTTCAGGGAGATATCAACAGACAAAAAAAACCCACCAACCCATCCCCCCTGATCATGCCCAACTCCCCGGGGAAAAGAGAGCCGGCACACAGGGGGTTTTCTTGGGCCCGCCCAAAAAATTGGGCCGTTTTTACCCCAAACCCCCCAAAAAGGGGACCAAAAAGTACACCCGGGGCCCAAAGGTTTTAAATCCCTGTCTAGGAGAGGTCCGAAGGGCCCAAAATTATGTGTTTAAAAGCGCTGGCCCCTCAATCAAAGGACTCATCCCCCCCCCGGGGACAGGTCGCCCCCCGCACGGCCAACGCGGCGGGGGTCTTAAGGGGGGCCCCAGAGAGAAAAGGATGTGGAAAAGAAAAAACTTGAAGGGGGCAAGAAAAAAAAAAGATCCTTAAAAAAGGGAGGGAAAACAAATAGGAAAAAAAGGGGGGTTTTCTATTTGTCTGGGCCCTCCCTTTCCAACCCTTTTTTGACATGGGAAACCCACCAGGGGAAACAATTCCTACCCCGTAATGCTTGGCCCGTCAGCAAACCCTTTGGGGATACAGGCCCAGCAGTGGGTTTACAACTAACCATCAGGGGATTTTGATGCCCCCGTCAGCAAAGCCCAAAAGGGGCACAGGACCCCGCAACCTCCGACCACGGCAAGGTTTTCAAACCCCCCCGGGCATTTGTACAAAGAGGGTTTATATTTTCACTTTGTTTTTGGTGGGAAAAACTCTAACCAAAAACATGGGGTTTGGACCCGAATGGGCATCTTTAAGGGAGAAAATTTTAGGAAAAATTGGCTCGCTTTTTACGACCTGCTCTAGACAAAGACTCAACAGTTCAGACCTTCCCTAGCGTTTTCTTGCCATACAGATTTTCCCCCCTTTTGGAAACTGTAGTCAAAATATTTTGTGGGTATGATTTCTTACAAAAAAGCCTGTTCCAAAACCATCTCTGGGCCTTTGGTTTAAAGGGAAGGTAAGGTAAGGTAAAGTAAATAAGGTAAGGTAAGGTAAGGTAAGGTTAGGTAAGGTTAAAGGGAAGGTAAGGGAAAAGGGAAGGTAAGTTGCTTATAGCCCACCAAAAGCCCAAAGGGGGCATATCAGGGGCTTCACCACGTTAAAATCAACTCCCCAAGTTATCTAAAAAAAAAAAACAAAAAAAAAAACCCCCCCCCCCCCCAAAAAAAAAAAAACAACAAAAACAAAAAACAACAAAAAAAACCCCAAATTTTTACACTTTTTGTAAAAGCATGCTGGTTTTCATTTTTTGGAAATAAATTTCTGTACTACGTTGCGGGTTTCTCCGGGGTTTTTATTATCTTTCCCTAGGAAAAAAATCACTTTTTGGAAAAAAAAAATGGGTTTTTTAAGGGAAAAACACATGCACCTTGTTTGTCAGGATAAATTAATGTGCAACCCTTGGCACCGTGGGGAAATTTTTTAACTTCACAGTGCGGTTTTGATAGATAGTTTTAAAGGGGAAAAGGCCCTTTTCCCCCATTTGATGAAGTTAAAAAAGGACAAAACCCTTTTTCCCCCATAGATTGATAGATAGTTATAAAAGGGGGAAGGGCCCTTTTTCCCCCATGAAAAGATAGGGTAGATGTTATAAAAGGGCAAACCCTTCCACCCTTTAAAAGGTTAAAATCAGAGTATACCCTGATTACTGACTCGAGTTATACAAACCTTAAAGCAATCTGCAACCCCTTAAAAAGTTTAAAAAAAAAACAACTAAATCTTTCCAAAAAATGTTCACTTTTCCCAAAAAATGAAAATTTAAAAACAGATACCTTGCACCAAATTTTTTTAAAGCTACTTTACACGGGCGGGGGAATAGCCGGCAACCCCCTTTTCGTTCGCACGGAAAAAAAAAACCTAAGCATGAATAATAGCAGACCAACCTTTTCAGCAAGGGCCCAAAAAAGCAAAAATTAAAACGGCAATAAACCCCCTTAAGGACTTGGGCCCAGTTTGTCGCAAAATATCGGTCCCCAAACGATTAAATTTTTTTGGGGGGGTTTTCGCAGTTGCAAATAGTTTTCATGAATTGCATCAGTGTTTACACGTTGCAGCCCCCCTTTCAACCGGAGTTTACTTTCGCGCCAAGCCCAAAAAAATCCCTGCGTTCGTGGGAAAAAACGCGGAAAGTTCCCGGAAAAAAAAACAAGGGGGGGGGCCCGGCCCTTTAAATTTTTGTCGGTGGGTCGCGCGGCGCCGGTTTTCCGGCCCTTTTTGCAACTGGGCAAGGGGGAAAGGGAAACAACGGCGAAAAAGCAAAGGGGAAACAAGTAGCGCTCGGCTTGCAGTCGTTGCATGGGTGTTTTGTGCAACTTGGGGAGTTGTCGGGGGGCGGGAAAGCATTTAAAAAGGGGGCGTTTTTAGTGATACATTTTATGCTTTCTCTCGATGAAACACGAATCTAAAAGCCGTCTTGCCCTTGGGTACCACTACCTCTTTGGGTTCCTTTTCACCATGTCTAGTTCGGACTCTGAATCAGGCCAGTCATTGGGCTACTTTTGTCTCCCCCTGAAAATAGGCCTCAGCCCCCTCGACGGGCCCCCCCCCCCACTCAAACCCCCTTTCAGAAGGGGGCTGGGGGAGGCAAGGGAAACCGGGAAAACCCCAAGCAGAAGCTGTTTCCCCCCCACCGACGCCCAAAAAGGAGGAGATGCTGGGTTTTTTTCCCAAAGGACAATCCGGTTTTTTGGTTTCAACAAGGCTCAAAACCGGGATTCCCAAAGGGCAGCAGCAAGCGCCCAAGGTGGCCCGGAAAACGATGGACGAGGGTTTGTGGTGGAGGATGGGCATGCTGGCAAATGGTACCGATCGGTGCCCGGGCCGCTAGCCGAGCCAAGAAGATGAAATCGAAGGGGTTTGGGGTTTTGGCCCGGGGGGGAAACTTCCCGCTGGGGCTCCCCAAAGGGTCTGGGGGAAGCTAGACTTCATCAAGCCTTCTGTCCCGCTTTTCCCCGGATACCCTGGGGGCCCCCAGAAGAGAAGTGCTTTCTATGACCTCCCTGAGACTGAAAACGGACAACCAGCCATATTGGGCCCCTCCGAAAGGTTTTCCACGCCCTGCCCGCGCTTTTTTGACTCCCGTGCTGCCTCTGGGCCCCCCAAACCGCTTTCCCGCCCGGCCCCGAACCCCGGGGAATTTGGCCCCCCTTTGCTGCAGCTGGGGTCCAGGTTTTATCAGTACGACAGCCCCATGGCTTACTTCTGGCGGCCCTTTTTTATTGGAGGATCGGGGGCTTGGATTCCCCCCCAGCTATTTGGGTCTGCAGACCGAACTGGGGGCAGGTTGTGAACAGACACGTGCACAACGGGGAGCGCCCCCAGCCGCACCACGATGTCTGCTCCATCTGCAAACCGCACCTGCGCCTCAGCTCAAGCTCCCCCCCCCACCAAAGGCTCCCCCACAGCACCTCGGCACGGCCCTCCAAAGCACCGGGCGATTAAGACTCGTTCATGCAGGCCTGGTCAGCGCCCCCCTTTCCCCCCATTTTTCCCCCCCGGAAAACAATAACCTTTCCGGGGGAGAATCCCCCCAAAGAGGGCCTCCCCCCTCCCCTTCCTTTTCGAAAGGGGTTAGACTTCTCGGGGTTTCACAGGTCCTGGTGCCAGAGTTTCCGGGCCCCCCCCAATTTTTGCTTCGTGGGCTCTTTTCATTCTCCCCCCCCTCTGCCCTGTCTCTCTCTTTCTCTCACTGTCTCTTTCTATGAGTTGTTAAATTTAAAGTATTTTGATTTAAAATTAAAAAAATAAAAAAATAAAAAAAACATGTGCAATAAGTTTTTTTTTTGAAGTAAATAGCCTATTTTTTGGAGTGTTCTCTTCTCTCTCTCCTCTTTTTTTATCTGCATCTGTTTTAAAGATATTCAGTGTTTTTGTGAAATGAAACTAAAGTAAACAAATATCCTGTGGGTTTTGTGTGTGTGTTGTGTGTGTGTGTGTGGTGTGTGTTTGGGGGGTTGTTTGTGTGTGTAAGTGTGTGTTGTCTGGGTGTGTGTTTTTTCTGAATGTTGTATGTCTGGGGGGGGTTGGGAAGGGCCCTTTTGGGAAAACCCGGACAGGACCTTGTAGGCTGTGTGCATGTGTGGGGGAGGGACTAGCAACGAAAAAATGAAACAAAGGGCCAAAACTCTTGGGGAAATTTATGGCCCTGAAAAGGGGCCCCCATTTGGGATGGGGGTTTTTAAAGACGCAGCCACCCCGGGGGAAAGGGGGGGAGACGGAGCAGGGGCCCAGCTGGTCCGGTGGGGGGAGCAGCGTGGGGGCAGGGGTTTTTATCTCGAGCAGGTGGCGGACGTTTTGGGTAGGTCCCATTCCGGGACAATCCCCCCGGGGCTCCCCGGGAAAAATCGGCAAGAAATCTCCCGGACTCCTTCCCCGCTGTGTTGGCACCCCCGCCGAGGGTTTGGGGTTTGGGCCTTTCCCCGATGACATGCTCTCTCCCGACGCCGGGGGGGGCGGGTTTTCCCGTTGGGGATCCCCCCTGTGACTTCTGGAGCTGGCGGGCCCTGCTGCAGCAAAATGGGTTTGGAGCGGGGGGGGGGGGGGCAGCCCTTTTCAGAAACCCAAAATTATCGGTTGCAGCTCACAGGTGCGGCAGCATGACTCTGAAAACGCTGGGCCAGCAGCCCAACGCGGGTTTTCCACCACCCTTTCTCGCCCTGGAAAATCTATAAATTTAAGGAGCTTTCCCCTTTGGGCCATGGTGTTCGGGAGAAAAGGGGTTTTATGCAAAAAATTTTCAAGGCGAATTTCATCAACACTGACGAGGAAGTTTACAGGGGGGTCCCTCGTCAGCGTTTATCCCCTCAGAGGGCATGGTGCGGGGCCCGGGTTTATGGGGCCGTCCTCCAAAGCCCTCGCAGGGGGGAAATTTTTCCCGGAAGATCGAGCATCTGGGCATGGGCCTTGGCCACCCAATCCCCCACAGGAATCGTGTCCCCATCGACCAGCGCAAAGGGGAGGGGGTTGAGAAAAAAACCCTTTTAGTTGTGGTAGGGAAAATTCCGCTCTTTTTGGGGTTTTTTTATAGCAAAAAGTTTTCCCTCCAAAAGCAAACCCCTCGGTGGGGCATGGGTTTCCAAAGGGCCCGTAGAAATTTTTTGGGTTTGGGTTCCAAACCCCCCTTCCCCCCCGTCAATCTGAAGGCCTCCCCCCTGGTACGCCAAAGATGGCGGGCAGCTTTGGGGCCCCAAACAGGGAGTTTGTCGATTTTTGGGGACTCTGAAGGGGGTAGGACCCGGGGAAATGTGCCCGTCTCCTGGGGGGGGGGGCCGGAACCGCCGGTGATGCCAGCTTTACCCCAGGTTTTGATTCAAAGCTGCATGTTAGTGTCCACCTTGGAAATCGCCAAGGGGCCCCTGTCCCCCGGGGCTTCCCGGAAGGGAAATTCTGGTGTATTCCGGAAAAATCTTGGGGCCAGGTCGCATGTTCCGGGGTTTAGCAGGGTGTAGAAGTGGGCCCCAAAATCCCTCCTCCCTCCTTTCCCCGTAAACCCGTTTTGAAAAACCCCAAAGGTTTTTTCCTGCGTCGCCCTCCTCCCCCCCCCAGGGGCCCAACGTGGCGGGTTTTTTGAAATGAGGGAGGTCATTTGGGGGAAAACGTGCAATCCATACGGGCAGCAACGGGTCCATAGGAAGATTCAAGATGGAATGAAAAAAACTCCCCTCGAAAAACTGTGCTTTTTAACCCTTCAGGGAGTAATAACAGCACTGCAGTTGCTGCCCAAAATTTTTTGGAAAAAACCCCGAAAAAAAATAACACATGGGAAAAAACAAATTTCAGAAAAAACAAAGAGAGAGTGAGTTAAAACCCCCAACCCTTTAAAATTTTAACCCAGTGAGACAGACTGAGGGGACAGACCCGCGAAAAAAAGGGCAAGGGGACTGGGACAATTTAGGTAGTTGCAGCCCCGCCCCGCAACTCGACATGCAATACAGGTAGTTTTCAAACGATGGGCCCATGGGGATATGGCGGGCTCCCAGTCAAAATAGCGGCAGACAAACTCAGCCACTGGCACGCCCCCACCCGGCCTGCGTCACCCAAAAAAAAGGGCGGAGCAAGGGGTCGCTCACTTTCAGCACCGGGGGCTTGCCCGTTTTGCGTTTTTAAAGGGGGCTCTTTCGTGCAATTAAGTAGTTGCCGTAGTTTCAAAAGGGGGACCCCGCACGGGGCAGTTGCATGGGCCCTGTAAAAAGTAGCAAAAAGTGACATCTTAAACAAATAATTTTTCCCCGATCTCACTGAGATCATCACACCCCGTCAACACATGCCTTTATGCAAGTTTACACGGGAAAGCCAAAATAACTTGCCCAAACCCAAATTTAAAATTTTTTTGCAAGGCTGTACATGTGACTGGGTACGGTTTTCCCCCAATGCAACCCGGCCCTTACGTGCAACCCAACTAGGCTCCCCCTTTCTTTGGCAGTGGGGCGGGCCCTGTTGCTCCCCTCGCTGCGAATTTGGGGTTTCCCAAACCGTGACACCCCGTGCCACTTGCGCCCTCAATTTCGTTTGGGAAAACCCGGGTGAGATGAGCGGCCCAAACTTTTTGGGAACCGGCGGCAAAACCCTTTTTTTTTTTTTCAGGTTTTGTTGGGAAGGGGCCCCCCAAAAAATTATCGGCCGGGAGGGGAAAAATTAAAAAAAGAGGGCCCTTTCGACCAAAAAAATGCAACCAAAAAACGGGGGGAAAAACCCTTGGGTTTCTGAGACCGGCAGCGGGCCCGGGCCCAAAAATGGGGGCAACCAGGGCTCCACCAAATCTCCCGGGTTTTTCCCTGAGTTATTTCCCAAATTGGTTCATCCCCTGGGAAAAGTGCATTAGAGTGTTTACACAATGCATACAAAACAATGGGGGGGGATCTTTTCCCCTTTTAAAAGGGAAGAAGGGGTAAGAAACTATGTTTCCCAAAATGCAGTCTACTTAAAACACCCCCTTTCCCGGTCTTCACAGTGCGGTAAGCTAGGTGTCCTCACACACACACACAACACACACACACACATACACACACACACACACACACACACCAATCTCTCTCTCTCTTTCTCTGGGGGGGGAAAAGGGGGATGATGTAATAGTTTGAATTATTTTCTGAAGAGAAATTATGATTAGTCTGCCGGAGAAATGGGGCAAACAAATCACAAACAAAACATGATGTGTTTCAACCTCTTTGGTCTTCTTCAAGCCAGATAAACCACATTCAGGACAAATGAAGCGAAGTACCAATTGGTCGCTTGTCATCTCAAATTGTGCACAAGATGGATGTTGATCCAATCCTGAGCGTTGTTTATCTTGCCTGAAGAAGACCAAAGAGATGGAAGCGCATCATGTTTTCCCTTGTCACTGTTTGTTCCCTTATGTCTGACAAAGTAACACGAATATATCTGTAAAAAAAATGGTTTCAGTATCCCACATGCAGTCATCTCACTTTGAAACTCATTTTGAATTAGTTCATATTTACTCGTCCACTAGAAAGGCGATGTCATATTTCATTTTCTTTAGTCCACTAGAAAGCGATGTCATATTTCATTTTCTTTAGTTTTTTGTTTTGTTTTTCTGAGATTAAAAGGTCCATGGCTGTGGGTTGTGTTTGCCAGCAGAAGGAAATTGAAAAAAAATAAAATGTTTATTAAAATTTCTTTGAGTGTTCGTCTTTGTTGTGTCAGTGGTGCATCTGTGTCAGTGTGTGTGTGTGTTGTTTAAAAAAGAATGAAAAAACAAAAAAAAAGTTCAAGAAAATAAAAACCAAAAAAAGTTAAAAAATTTGAAAAATGGGAAAAAAAAGTTTATCAAAAGTTGACGCGTTTGTCATCATCATGTCAGTGTCAGTGGGTGCATATGTGTGAGTATGTTGTGTTGTTTAAAAAATTGGAAAAACAAGAAAAAAAGTTAAAGAAAATAAAAACCAAACAAAAGTTGAAAATTTGAAAAATGGAAAAAAAATGTTTATCAAAAGTTTAAGTGTTTGTCTCCATCATTCAGTGTCAGTGGGTGCATATGTGTCAGTGTGTGTGTTGTTAAAAAAATATGGAAAAATTAAGATTAAGATTAAAATTATAGTCCCGTCAACAGCAGAGGTTATCTCAGGACTGTCACCACGTTTCAAACTGCCACGTATATATGTTAAAAAAGGATTAAAAGCAAAACCTTTCCCAACCCATTAAAAAAACCCAAAAGAACCAATCCTAGGATTAAAAACCAACACGTTGAAATCACTAACTGTGTTTATTAAAAGTTTAAGTGTTTGTCTTCATCATGTCACTGTCAGTGGGTGCATATGTGTCAGTGTATGTGTTGTTTAAAAAAAAAAATTGAAACACAAAAAAAAAGTTATAGAAACCAAACAAAAAGTAATAAGATTTGAAAAATGAAAAAAAAATGTTTATTAAAAGTTTAAGCGTTTATCTTCATCATGTCCGCGTCAGTGGGTGCATATGTGTCAGTGTGTGCGTTGTTAAAGAAAAAAGGAAAAACAAACAAAAAAAAAGTTCAAGAAAATAAAAACCAAACAAAAAGTTAAAAAATTTGAAAAATGGAAAAAAAAAGTTTATTAAAAATTTAAAGTGTTTGTCTTCATCATGTCAGTGTCAGTGGTTGCATAGTGTCAGTGTGTGTATTGTTTTTTAAAAAAAAGAAAAACAAAAAAAGTTAAAGAAAATAAAAACCAAACAAAAGTAAAAAAAAAATTGAAAAATAGAAAAAAAAATGTTAGAAGTTGACGTGTCTGTGCTGACAGCAGTTTTGTTTGTGCGGTCAGAGAAGCACGTGTAGGGCAGTTGACAAAGCTTCCTTGATCTTGTGGAGTGCTTATGACTGCGTTTCACCCCATGTCCTTTGCGGTCGGCTGGGCTATAAGCAACATTACCTTACCTTACCACCCTATGTCCACTCTTTGTCCTTCTCCATGAGCTCTGTGACAGGCGAAGAATTGTCCACATGTTTGGAATGGAGCATCCAAGACCGTTCATCATTCCCAGAACTCGTTTCAGTTCAACAACATTCTTGGGATCTGGCAAGTTGGGATCGCTTCAACTTTTTTTGTCATCAGGAAGGATAGGGTAACCCCCACCAGGGGGTTTGGGTAAGGTAAGATAAATTAAAGTTGCTTGTCCCCAAAAATTCAGTCTCAAACTTTAGGGAGTTTGGGGCTACTCTTTTTTTCGGTTTGGGGTCCCCCCATCATGGAGCCTCTTCAAGACTGCATTCGATGGGAAATTTATGTTCTTCGGCCCGTTTGCTGTGAATTTAAAATGTCATTGAAGAAAAAACCCTACATTCTTTTTCCCCCCGAAGGATGTCTTCCATGGGCTGAGAAAGATCTCGGGGCTGCGGTTTTTTGAAAAAAAGTTTGGTTTTTTGTAGTGTCCCTTTCCCGAGGGATATGACTTTTTAGTCGGTAAGGTGGGGTCATCCATGCGTTATTCGGATCGACGGTCAGCTTATCGGAGAGACGTCCGCACCCATTGTGCAGCCAGCTCTCCAGGCCATGGGTCCTGTGCGACTCTCCAGGACGACAACGCCCCTCCGCATCGAGCCCACGTGGTACGAGACTTCTTCCAGCAGCAGGGATCCAACGCATGGAATGGCCATCGCGCTCTCCAGACCTGGCACCGATAGAGCACCTGTGGGACGTCCTGGGTAGACGAGTTGCTGACAACCACCCTCCGCCCGCTGATGTGGCCCACTGACCCAGTTCCTGCAGCAGGAATGGCAGGTCATCCCGCAACAGACCCTAACAACCCTGGTTCATTCCATGCGGCGTCGGTGCAGAGCATGTGTGGCTCAGAATGGCGGCCACACCCACTATTGACTGCTGCTGACTTTTCAAATGGGGTGTCTCTTTTTTATTACTGATTGTCAACGACGTGTGAATGGCTTTCATTGAAATTGTAGCCACGGGTGGCTGAATGACTGGGTGAAACATTCGAGTAAACTGTTTTCCTCTGTCTGTATTAAAACACATTTAACAGCAATTTCTGTAAGCGTTCCTTAACTTGTTGCGGGGAGTGTACATGTAAAACAGTAAACAAGTATTGAGGCAATACAAATATACTGCCTTCAAAAGGGATTGTGATGGTTCCCTTATGCAGTTAGTGAAGAGTTTTCATATCTGTAACATATTTTCTTAATTTCATGTTCTCAGTTTCTCCATCTTCAAACCCCCCCCCCCCCCCCCCCCCCCCCCCCCCCCCCCCGCACCTCATTAAGTTCAAATCTTTGCCAAGTCATTACTATGAAGACAGTTGAGTTGTTGGCCTGCGCTTGTTTTTTCCCCCACTATTAGATTGTTCGTCTATATGTTTGTCTGACTTTATTCAAGTTTAAAAGGCTGTGCCAGTCTTGAATAAAAGTTACTCTCTGTTAGGTTTTCTTGTGGGAGCAAAAAATACCCCACTTGTTTACTGTTTATCGTTTACTGTTCCCTGCCTCATTTCATTTCCGATCATACATGTAGTTAATATACATTATCAATTTAACTTTTGTAAGTTCAATTGATTTATTGTGCACGAAGGCAACTGCTTTGTGTTTGACAAAGACTATGAGTGTATGTGCATGTGTATATGAGAGTGTGTGTAGACTTGTGTCTGAAAAAGAACTTGGCAAATGTGGCCAAAGAACACATAATAGAATTAAAACATTGTCTGAAAATCTTATTGCAGTGGATGACACTGATACATTCACAAACAGAGAACCTGCTGGTAATCCTGGCACATCTGAAGAGCTCCCTGATTCAGTCAGGCAGCAACCTGCCCCAAGCTTGGAGTCACAAGACCTTGGTGAGTCAAAGAAACGAATATCCAAATTGAACCTGCCGGTGGTCATCGTGAAGAAGAAAGATGGCAGCATCTGTGTCTGCGTTGATTACAGGCGTCTCAACGCCAAAACTGTGGGAGATGCCTTCCCACTACCTAGGATCCAGGATTAAGATTAAGATTAAAATTATAGTCCCGTCAACAGCAGAGGTTATCTCAGGACTGTCACCACGTTTCAAACTACCACGTATATATGTTAAAAAAGAATTAAAAGCAAAACCTTACCCAACCCATTAAAAAAACCCTAAAAGAACCAATCCTAGGATTAAAAACCAACACGTTGAAATCCCTAACTGTATTCTGCAAAAATCAATGTTGGGTATAGAAAATCTAACACCAAATTCACACACGATGAAATAAATTCACTTCTTTTAGGAAGTTAAAAATATTGTCAGGGGGAACATCACGAAAAAGAATCTTCACATTATCTGCAGTGTAATGTTTCCTTCTAATGTCGTATAAATCCCAGCAGTCTAAAATAATATGTTTGACAGATATCTGACTATCACAGGCAACACAGAAAGGCGGGTCTTCTCCCTTCAATAAAAACGAATGAGTAAAATAGCCATGACCCGTCCTCAATCTACACAATACTGTTTCTCCCTTTCGACCGCCAGCAGCCATGGGAAGATGTTCCTTTAAATCTGGACGTATTTCATGAAGCTTATTGTTTTCTTGGAGGCTCCACTCCTCCTCCCATAAAGAATTGACATACGAAGCTATTTTGCCTTTAAGATCTGAAGATGGTACGAGCAGTTTAGAAGGACGAAGACGGACAGCTTCTTTAGAAAGCCGATCCACCTCTTCGTTGTCTCTGATCCCCACATGGCCTGACACCCAGGCCAACAAAATTTCAAAACTTGGGAATGGGAATAATGAGGGCTTTTCGCCAAGAAGGTGGAAAGAAACCAGTAGTCCATACATGGTTGTAGACATGTAGCAGATGTGCAGACCTTTTTGCGGAAGATAAGATAATGTTGCTTATAGCCCAGCCAACCGCAAAGGGCTACATCAGGGCTGTCACCACGTTATAATCAACTCACGAGTCATTCATTCACACAATTCTTTAAAATGATTAAAAAAAACCCATCTAAAAGTTTGTTAAAAATCTTTCCACTGTAAAATCTCAGATCCGATGAAAAATGTTAATCTCTTTGGTCAGGGAAGGAATAACTGGAGACTTTCATGATCCTGTAAGAGAGATCGGGTTTCAGCCTCCCAAATTGCGTATGCCGATGTATCACCAGAATGATATTATCGACGTGTACATTGCAGGGGCGGATCTGAGGGGGGGTTCCAGGGGTTCCGGAACCACCACCCCCTCAAAAAAAAAAAAAAAAAAAAAAAAAAAGAGGGTGGGGGAAAAAGCAACTCTCAGCTTTATAATTTCTTTTTTGAAAAAAGAAAAATACCAAATTCATCTCTCAGAAAAAGAAAAGAAATAAATTTGAACATGTTAACACGTTAACACATCTTATTTTCTGCCCTGCATCGTGCGGGATGCTGATTCTTTTGAAAGTATGTGGTGGAAAGACGTATCTTTCAACATCGGCAGACTTACTTCCCTTGCGCTCTCTTTGTTTACGAGCGCGAATCGCGAAGAGAAAGAAGTCGTGGAGAAGCTTGCGGGAGTTGAAGAGTTTTTCAACACAGTGTATACAAATCGCGGCCAGTGTATTTATCAGTTTGTTTAGCTGCAAAATGCCGAAGCGACCTCCACTTAAATCTGCGGATGCAGCTGGAATGAAGAAACTAAAGGCATTCTTTTCTCCGCAGACAATGGCCGGTGAGTAACTCGTGTACACGTGTTTGTCGTTTGTCTTTTCTTTCCAAAGGCGCGCACGATCAAATAGTTGTTGTGGCTAACATTGAGTGTTAGATATTAAGCAAAATCAAATTTGCAGAGTGATGGTGTGCATGTGTGTGTGTGTGCGTGCGCGCGCTTGTGCATGACTACACGTGTGTATCGGGGGCGGGGGGAGGGGGGGGGGGTGCACGTGTCATTGTGATTGTCACAGTGTCACCTGTCAACCTGTCATGCATTTCCTCTCTCTCTCTCTCTCTCTCCCCCCCCCCCCCCCCTCCATCCGGGGACTCTATGACAGTGAGCAGGCTGTTTACATTTTGGCTCCGTCGTGACTGATGCTATTGTCTGTTTTTGAGGCAGTGTTCTGTGTAACAGGTGGGGTCGAATAGGTCGTGTGTGATTGCAGAAGGTTTTGAGTAGGGAATATGCAAGGTTTATCTGCGTGGCGGGCTAAAATTGGGTTGTTCGGGGGTGGCACCCATTTCAGGAGAAAGGGCCAAGATGGCGTCGACATGAACATGACATGGGCTGAAAGATTGACAGTACTGTGGTGGTTGCTGGGGATTTTGGCAGTAGGCTTCATGTTTCACTGTGCGACTAGAACATTATTGACAGATGGAGAACAAATCATAGCAGAACAAGGTCTGGAATCGCCAAAAGGCTCGGTTATCGGAACGCGGACCGATAGGGACTACTTGTTTTACGGAAGAAGAGAAGAGAGATGGCGGACGTTGAACGTGTCATTGACAGTTATTGGCTCACGTACACATGAACCCCGGCGTAGTAAGACAGTGGGTGAGGAAGACGGATCAGCCAAACATGTCGTCGTCTACTGCTGTGATCGTGTAACGCTGAACGTAACAAATTCAAAGGTGGTTATCGTTAAGCACACACACGCAGTGAGAAGAATAATCAAATCAGTTGTCTGCTGCAGTGATCGAAAAAAACAATGTCTGATGTCAAAGTTGAAAGTGCTGAACTCAAAGGCGGTAACCGAGCAAGCCGTCGTCTGCTGGTATGGACAACGAAGCGTGACGCTAACGCTGAATGTGGCAACGACCTCATTTGGCGCGCGCACACATGCAGTGAGACGACCAATGCAACCAGAGGAAGCAAGCGAACAAACTGCAGACTGCCGCGCCGTTTGTAAACAACACGTGGATGCAACGTACAGACGTGATGGGATGGTTCAGTGGTACGGACTTTTTCCCCTCGCGATACGGCACGGAACTTCGGAGGTGTTCAGGGCTTCTGCTGGGGTGAAAATCTTTCCGGTCCCAGGGACCCATCATCAGATTTTTAAGGGGTCCCAGGCTAACATTAAGGGGTCCCTACACCACAATAAAAACAACAAAATATACGTTAAAAAATTGCATCCCTGCACGCGCACTGCAATTGTCACAGACACATCGTCACAATAAAAACAACAAAATAAACATCAAAAGTTGTATCCGTTCTCGATCTTGCTCCTCCGCTACGCTTTTTCGCTTTTGCGACGATGATTTTGTTAACCACGCTTCGAGAGACATGTTGGAAACAAAGGCTTCGCGGAAATGCCTCTCTCATGCCGGAAAATGAGAAGCGTCATCGTGACATCCACATGGCTCAAAGTAGGAAAATTCAGTCAACTGAAAACGAGGCTGTGGCCTAGCGTTAAGCTTAGTCAGTCAGCCTCAGCAGACGACAAAAGTGACCGACGTATGTTGTTAGGAGGCTGCCCTACTCGCTTTGTTACTGTTCAAACTTGAAAAGGGATGGGTTCGGTCCGAAGTGTAGCAGACCTACGATGTTACGGCACCCAACTTACGATGTGGAAGGCAGTCTTTTCTCACTTTATGTCTGACCACCAAAATTTGAAGGGGTCCCTGGGGACCCCTTACACGGACACCCAGCGCGTCCCGTAGAGTTTTAATGCGTACTGTACGCAATTTTTTGCATTTTCAGAAGCCCTGGGTGTTGACCCCTCAGGGCTCTCCCCTGTGGCCCACCGATCCCCATCAGTTTAATCCGAGGTTTGTAGCCCAAAGACTGCTACGCGCTGCAGATGTGGAGCTGAACCCGGGGCCAGGGCCGCAGCATGGTCAACCGCCACCACCAGGACTCAGCCAGTACAATCCATACCCAAATTCACGTCAAGTTTTCCAACAAGCTCAACAGTCTCAGGGCATGCATACTTCTACCCAAGATGCCCTTCAACATACGGGTACAGCCAAGACTACAGCTACGACAGTAACACGAGGGAGCAAGATAGAGGGGGGTGGGGGCACTCATCACCAGATCACACCTCAAGTCATTTCCGTAGACTAGAAAGACAGAACATACAGATAGAGCAGAAATAGATAAACAGACATCCATCATCATGCACACACTTAAAGGCATTGATACTCGGACATCCAAAATGGAGGACCAGATCAATGCCCTACATGAAGAGCTACTAGAGACTAAAGTAAACACACAAAAGAATACAGAGGCTGTAGGCCAATTACAAGAAGGATACAGGGACAGTCTAGGAGATTAGAAGGGATAGAGTGGGAGATGGAGAGACAGGAGGAACAGAGAGTGAAGCTTAACGTCAAACTTTTTGGGGTTACGGAGCGGGATAGGGGAGTAGCGATGACAGGGATAAGAGATAATGTTGCTTATAGCCCAGCCGACCGCAGAGGGCCACATCAGGGCTGTCACCACGTTAAAATCAACTCACCAGTCATTTAAAAAAAAAAAAAAAAAAAAAAAAAAACACCTTTCACACATATCGTTAAATGACATCGTCTACAAACGCACCAGAAACTTTGTTAAAAATCTTTCTGCCGTAAAATCTTAAATCAGATGAAAAATGTTAATCTCTCTCAAAAACTCGAGAATCACATCAGGCGGGACATCCCTGAACAGGATCTTCATGGACTCCGCTGTAAAATGTTTGTGTCTCACATCGTGCAAGTCCCAACACTCTAAAAGAACATGTTTCAGTGTGAGTGGCGCATGACATGGAATGCACCACGGAGCTTCTTCACTCTTTAAAAGGTAGGCATGGGTAAATACGAATGGCCGGTGTGCAGCCGGCACAGAACCGTTTCCTCTTTACGACCTCCCGCGTGGATGGGAGGAAGTCCTTAAGGTTTGGACGGATCTGAAAGAGTTTGTTATTCGTCTGTGTGTTCCAATCCTCCTGCCAGAGGTCTCTCACATAATCATTAATTTTGGGTTTCACATCTGAGCAGGGGTTATAAGTGTTGGACAGTTTCTCTCTTGTGGCGTTCTTGGCTAAACGATCAACCATTTCGTTCCCGCCGATGCCAACATGACCTGGAACCCAAGCAAGAGTAATGTTGTAACCGTCCGCCTTCAGATAAGATAAGATAATGTTGCTTATAGCCCAGCCGACCGCAAAGGGCCACATCAGGGCTGTCACCACGTTAAAATCAACTCACCAGTCATTTAAAAAAAAAAAAAAAAAAAAAAAAAACCACTTTCATACATTCATTAAATGACATCGTCTACAAACGCACCAGAAACTTTGTTAAAAATCTTTCTTCCGTAAAATCTTAAATCAGATGAAAAATGTTAATCTCTCTCAAAAACTCAAGGATCACATCAGGCGGGACATCCCTGAACAGGATCTTCATGGACTCCGCTGTAAAATGTTTGTGTCTCACATCGTGCAAATCCCAACACTCTAAAAGAACATGTTTCATTGTGAGTGGCGCATGACATGGAATGCACCACGGAGCTTCTTCACTCTTTAAAAGGTAAGCATGGGTAAAATACGAATGGCCGGTGTGCAGCCGGCACAGAACCGTTTCCTCTTTACGACCTCCCGACGTGGATGGGAGGAAGTCCTTAAGGTTTGGACGGATCTGAAAGAGTTTGTTACTCGTCTGTGTGGTCCAATCCTCCTGCCAGAGGTCTCTCACATAATCGTTAATTTTGGGTTTCACATCTGAACAGGGGATATAAATGTTGGACAGTTTCTCTCTTGTGGCGTTCTTGGCTAACGATCAACCATTTCGTTCCCGCCGATGCCAACATGACAGGAACCCAAGCAAGAGTAATGTGGTAACCGTCCGCTTTCAAGTTGCTAAAAAGTTCAAAGAAATGCAAAAGTTCTGGATGCTGAAGGTTTGCGGCCAGCTATGGCTTCCAAAGCTGACAGCGAATCCGACAGAACCAGAAAGTCCCTCTTTGAAGAATGTGAGATTATCTTCAAAGCCAGTACAGAGCAGTAAGTTCAGCAGAATAGACAGAAGCATCTGAATGAATATGTTCCAACAGTATCTGAGTAGGAGCCCCAGGGCAATAGGCTGCACAGGCCACTCCTCTTCAGATTTGGAACCGTCAGTAAAAACTTTTTGACAGGATGGAAATTTCAAACAGAGCTCAGCATACAATGCCTTGTACGCCAGAGAGCGGGTTTAGACTTTTTGCGAAAAGCTGCAAGATCAAAACGAATCTCTGGTGTGAAAATGGTCCACGGTGGTTGACCCGGAAACTTGGAAAAATCAGATACTACACCTAGGTCTAGACCTGCATTTCCGCAGTGAGGTTGCATACGAAGACCAAACGGCGGAATACATTTGGGTTGTTTTCAAACTTAAACTTTGGAACGGAGGGTCAAAGCACAGCCCATAGGCAGGGTTTTTGGTTCCGAGAACAGTCTAAGATAAGATAAGATAATGTTGCTTATAGCCCAGCCGACCGCAAAGGGCCACATCAGGGCTGTCACCACTTTTAAAATCAACTCACCAGTCATTTTTAAAATTTAAAAAAAAAAAAAAAAAAAAAAAAAAAAAAAAAAAAAAAAAAAAAAAAATCCACACATCTTGTTAAATGACATCGTCTACAAACGCCACCAAAAAACTTTGTTAAAAATCTTTCTGCCGTAAATCTTAAATCAGATAAAAAATGTTAATCTCTCAAAACTCAAGGACACGTCAGGCGGGACATCCTGAACGGATCTTCATGGACTCCGCCGTAAAATGTTTGTGTCTCACATCGTGCAAGTCCCAACACTCTAAAAGTACATGTTTCATTGTGAGTGGCGCATGACATGGAAAGCACCACGGAGCTTCTTCACTCTTTAAAAGGTAAGCATGGGTAAAACGAATGGCCGGTGTGCAGCCGGCACAGAACCGTTTCCTCTTTACGACCTCCCGATGTGGATGGAGGAAGTCCTTAAGGTTTGGGGATCTGAAAGAGTTTTGTTACTCGTCTGTGTTTCCAATCCTCCTGCAGAGGTCTCTCACATAATCGTTAATTTTGGGTTTCACGTTCCCGAGCAGGGGATATAAATGTTTGACAGTTTCTCTCTTGTGGCCTTCAAGTCAACCATCGTTCCCCTCAACGGCCAAAACCCCGCAAAAGTTTAACCGTCCCCGAAACTATTTCTTTTTGAAAAAAGAAAAATACCAAATTCATCTCTCAGAAAAGTAAAGAAATAAAAATGTGAACTTGTTAACACGTTAAACATCTTATTTTCTGCCCTGGCATCTTGCGGGATGCTGATTCTTTGAAAGTATGTGGTGAAAAAGACGTATCTTTCAACATCGGCAGACTTACTTCCTTGCGCTTCTCTTTGTTTCCGAGCGCGAATCGCGAAGAGAAAAGAAGTCGTGGTGAAGCTTGCGGGAGTTGAAGAGTTTTTCAACACCGTGTATACAAATCGCGGCCAGAGTATATATTCAGGTTTGTTAGCTGCAAAATGCCGAAGCGACTCACTTTAATCAGCGGATGCAGCTGGATGAAGTAACTAAAGGCATTCTTTTCTCCGCAGACAATGGCCGGTGAGTAACTCGTGTACACGTGTTTGTCGTTTGTCTTTTCTTGCCAAGGCGCGCACGCTGCAAATAGTTGCTTGTGGCTAACATGAGTGTTAGATATTAAGCAAAATCAAATTTGCAGAGTGTTTGTGTGTGCATGTGTGTGTGTGTGCGTGCGCGCGCTTGTGCATGAGACACGTGTGTATCGGGGGCGGGGGGGAGGGGGGGGGGGTGCACGTGTCATTGTGATTGTCACAGTTGTCACCTGTCAACCTGTCATGCTTTCTCTCTCTCTCTCTACTCTTTCCCCCCCCCCCCCTCCATCCGGGGACTCTATGACAGTGAGCAGGCTGTTTACATTTTGGCCTCCGTCGTGATGTTGCTATTGTCTTTTTTGAGGCAGTGTTCTGGTGTAAACAGGTGGGGTCGAAGAGGTCGTGTGTGATTGCAGAAGGTTTTGAGTTAGGGGAATATGCAAGGTTTATCTGCGTGGCGGGCTAAAATTGGGTTTGTTCGGGGTGGCACCCATTTCAGAGAAAGGGCCAAATGGCGTCGACATGAACCATGACTTGGGCTGAAAGATTGACAGTACTGTGGTGGTTGCTGGGGATTTTTGGCAGTAGGCTTCATGTTCACTGTGCGACTAGAACATTATTGCCAGTTGGAGAACAAATCATAGCAGAACAAGGTCTGGAATCGCCAAAAGGGCTCGGTTATCGGATCGCGGACGATAGGGGGACTACTTGTTTTACGGGAAGAAGAGAAGAGAGATGGCGGACTTTGAACGTTGTCATTGACAGTTATGGCTCACGTCACATGATCCCGGCGTAGTTAAGACAGTGGGTGGAGGAAGACGGCTCTCTAGCCAACATGTGTCGTCTATGCTGTGATCATGTAACGCTGAACGTAACAAATTCATAGGGTGGTTATCGTTAAGCACACACACGCAGGGAAAGAATAATCAATCAGTTGTCTGCTGCAGTGCATCCCCCCCCCCGACCCCAACAATGTCTGATGTCAAGTTGAAAGTTGCTGAACTCAAAGGCGGTAACCCGAGCAAGCCGGTCGTCTGCTGGTAGGGACAACGAAAGCGTGGACGCTAACGCTGAATGTGGCCGACCTCATTTGCGCGCGCGCACACCCCCCCCCCCCCCCCCCCCCCCCCCCCCCCCCCCCCCCCCCCCCCATTCCCCAGTTGAGACGACCAATGCAAACCAGAGGAAGCAGCGAACAACTGCCAGGACTGCCGCGCGTTTGTAAACACACGCTGGATGCAACGTACAGACGTGTTGGGATGGTTCTGTTGGTACGGACTTTTTCCCACTCGCGATTACGGCACGGAACTGCCGCGAGGTGTTCAGGGCTTTGCTGGGGTGAAAATCTTTCCGGGTTCCAGGGACCCATCATCAGATTTTAAGGGGGTTTCCAGGCTAACATTAAGGGGTCCCTACACCACATAAACACAACAAAATATACGTTAAAATAAGGCATCCCTGCTCGAGCACTGCAAATTGTTCACAGACACATCGTCACATAAAAACAACAAATAAACATCAAAGTTGTAATCGTTATCGATCTGGCTTACCTCGATAAGCTTTTTCGTCTTTGCGACGATGATTTGTTAAACCACGTTCGAGAGACATGTTGGAACAAAGGCTTCGCGGAAATGCCTCTCTCTGCCGGGAAATTGAGATCGCGTCATCGTGACATCACCTTGGCTCAATGTAGAAATTCAGTCAACTGAAAACGAGGGCTGTGGCCTAGCGTTAAGCTTAGTCGTCAGCCTCAGCAGACGTCAAAAGTGACAGACGTTTATGTGTTAGGGAGGCTTGCCCTACTCGCTTAGTTAATGTTTCAAACTTGAAAAAGGATGGGTTCGGTCCGAAGTGTAGCAGACTACGATGTTACGGCACCCAACTTACGATGTGGAGAAGCGTCTTTTATCACTGTTTGTCTGACCACAAATTTGAAGGGTGTCCCTGGGACCCCGGACACGGACACCAGCGCGTCTCCCGTAGTGTTTTAATGTGTACTGTACGCAATTTTTTTGCGTTTTCAGTTAGCCCTGGGTGTTGTCCCCTCAGGGCTCTCCCTGTGGCCCACGATCCCCATCAGTTTAATCCGAGGTATGTAGCCAAAAGACTGCTACGCGCTGCTGATGTGGAGCTGATCCCGGCGGCCAGGGGCCGCAGCATGGTCAACCGCCACCACAGGACTCAGCAGTACAATCCTTACCCAATTCACGTCAAGTTTTCCATCAAGCTAAAGGAGGTCTCAGGGAGCATTCATATTTCTTAACAAGATGCCCTTCAACATACGGGTACAGCCCAAGAATAAGCTACTGACCTGTAACACGATGGGAGCAGATAGAGGGGGGTGGGGGGCTATCTCATCACCAGATCACACCTCAAGTCTGTTCCGTAGGACTAGAAAGACAGAAACATACAGATAGAGCAGAAAATAGATAAACTGACATCTCATCATGCACACACTTAAAGCATTGATACTCGGACCATCCAAAATGGAGTGACCAGATCAATTCCCTACATGAAGAGCTACTAGAGACTAAAAGTAACACACAAAAGAATACAGAGGCTGATAGGCCAATTACAAGAAGGGATACAGGGGGACATGTCTAGGGAGATTAGAAGGGATTGGGGGAGATGGAGAGAGGACGGATGGAAGTTAACGTCAAAAACTTTTTTGGGGTTACGGTCGGGATAGGGGTGAGAGTAGCTGATGAAGGATAAGCGTATTGTTGCTTATAGCCCAGCCGGACCGCAAAGGGGGGCCACACGGGCTGTCACCACGTTAAAATAACTCACCAGTATTTAAAAAAACCACCCCCCCCCTCCCTAAAAAAAAAAACACCTTTCACACATATCGTTAAATGACATGTCTACAAACGCACCAGAAACTTTGTTAAAAAATCTTTCTGCGTAAATTCTAAATCAGTAATGAAAAAATGTTATCTTCTCATAAAACTCGAGAAATCAAATCAGGCAGGGGACATTCCATGAACAGGAATCTTCATTGGACTTCAGCTGTAAAACTGTTTGTGACTCAAGCGTGCAATTCCCAACACTCTATAAAGTACATGTTTCAGTGTGAGTGGCGCGATCATGCGGCATGGCCCACTTGCATGGAATGCACCAGGTGCTTCTTAGGATAGTTAAGATAAGGTGCTTATCGCCCAGCCGACCCGCAGAGGGCCATATCAGGGCTGTCACCACGTTAAAAGCAACTCACAGTCATTTTAAAAAATAAAAAAAAAAAAAAAAAAAAAAATAATTTCCCACATCTCGTTAAATGGACAGCGTCTACAAACGAACCATGAACTTTGTTAAAATCCTTCTTCCGTTTTTTTTTAAAACTCAAATAGATGGTAAAACTGATTAATTTCTCTCAAAAACCCAAGGGATCACGTTCAGGCGGGACATCCGGTAACAGGATCTTCATGGACTCCGCTGTAAAAGTTTGTGTCTCGTCACATAGTTGCAAGTCCCAACACTCTAAAAGATACATGTTTCATTGTGAGTGGTGCATGACATGGAAGGCACACGGAGCTTCTTCACTCTTTAAAAAGGTAAGAATGGGTAAAAATAGAATGGACGGTGTGCAGCGGCACAGAACCGTTTCCTCTTTACGACCACCCGACGTTGATGGGGGAAAGTCTTTAGGTTTGGACGGATCTGAAGGTTTTTATTCGTCTGTGTGTTCCATCCTCCTGGGCCCAGAGGTCTCTCCATAATTGTTAATTTTGGGTTTCACATCTGAGCAGGGGGGGATTTTTAAGTGTTGGACGGAGCTTTCTTCAGGCTTTAAAAGGTAGGCATGGGTAAAATACGATTGGCGGTGTGCAGCGGCACAGAACGTTTCCTCGTTTCGACTCCGACGTGGATGGGAGTAAGTCCTTAGTTTGGATGGATCTGAAAGAGTTTGTTATTCGTCTGTGTGTTCCATCCTCCTGCCAGAGGTCTCTAACTAATCATTAATTTTGGTTTCACAATCTGAGCAGGGTATAAGTGTGGACAGTTTCTCTCTTGTGGCGTTCTTGGTAAACGATCAAACCATTTCGTTCGCCGATGGCCACTTGGACCGGAACCCAAGCATGAGTAATGTTGTAACCGTCCGCCTTCAAGTGCTAAAAAGTTAAAAAAAAGTAAAAGTTCTGGATGCTGAAGGTTAGCGGCCGCTATAGCTCCAAAGCTGACAGCGAATCCGACTCAGAACCAGAAGTCTTCTTCGAAGATTGTGATATTATCTTCAACGCCAAAACCAGAGCAGTAAGTTCAGCAGATATACAGAAGCTCATGAATGAATATGTTCAACAGTATCTGAGAGGAGCCCCCAGGGCAGTAGGCTGCACAGGCCACTCCCTATAAGCTTGGACAACCGTCAGTGAAACTTTTTTGATAGGTGGGGAATTTGGAACAGAAGCTCAGATTCAAAAGCCTTGTACGCCGAGAGCTTGGTAGTACTCTTTTGCGAAAAGCTGCAAGATCGAATGAATTCTAGGGTGATGAGAAGGTCACGGAGGTGGATCCGGGAAACTTAGAAAAATCCGAGACACAAACTCCTAGGTCTGACGGCATTCCGCACGTGTGGCTGCATACGTAGACCAACGGGGAATACATTTCGGGTTGTTTTCAAACTTACTTTGAACGGAGGACAATAGACACAGTTCATAGGCGGATTCTGCGGTTCTGAGAAACAGTCGGATTTAATAATTCAAAGACAGTTTCAGCCTGCGGTGTTGGACAATTGAAGGTTCACCCGCCTCTAGCGTACAGGCTGTACACAAGGGGGGTGCGGAACGCTCCAGAACAGAGACGGAAGCCTTGCGGGTGGATAGGGTCCACGAGTTTGAGGGGTAAGAGGTCTTGCAGAGCCGTACACGGCACAACCGTAGTTTAGTTTTGGAACGGACCAGGCTCTGTTGAGGTGCAAGCAAAGTTTTTCTTATCAGGCCCCCAGTCGTTGTGTGCTACGACCCGCAGAATATTCAGAGTCTTTCTGCAAGAAGTTTTGAGGGGTTTTTGATGTGGCTGAGAAAGTTGAGTTTTTGGTCAAAAATAACTCCAGGAATTTGGCTTCTTTTACAACTGGATGGTGGCTAGTCTAGACGAATTTCAGGGATCATCAAAGAAGCGACGAAAATTGTGGAATGAATTGACTGAGTTTTGGTACGGGAGAAGGTAAACCCGTTTTCCTCGGCCACTGTTCGGCTTCTGTTGCCGCAAAGTTGGGGTCGACGCTTGTACTCTTTGAGTAGCGCTCCAACTGCATACAGCGCAAAGTCATCAAAGGCAGAAGAGGACTCGGTGCCCAGTCTACCGATGGGACATTGTCATTTTATTTTAATGCTGAACAGGGCGGGAGAAGGATTGCGCCCCTGAGGAACACCCAAACGCCTGCCCATGGATGTCAGGAGGTGTGGTGCCATCACGCACCTGGAACTGTCGAATCGGCTAAAAGGTTTGATTGAACAGAGGCAGTGACCCGAAAACCAAGTCTGTGCAAGGTCCATGAGGAACTCCTGCTTTCCACTTGGTGTCGTACGGCCTTTTCGAGGTCGAAAAGATAGCGACCACGTGATGCTTGTTATCAAAGGCATTGCGGATGGTGGTTTTCAGCGGATTAGATGGTCAACCGTCGACGTGGTTCTTCCGGAAACCGCACCTGTTCACTGGCCAAAAAGTCCATCGGTTTCCAGATTCCACATCAGACGGGAGTTGACCATTCTTTTCCATCAGCTTACAGAGGCAGTGGGTCGAGCGATTGGTTGATAGTTGGAAGGAGTTGGTAAGGTCCTTTCTCCAGGCTTTGGAATGGAAATGATCAGGGCTTTCCGCCAGGGAGGGCGGAATAGGGACCCTGGGTCCAGATATGGTTATAGACTTGAGAGAACGAGTATGAAGACAGCTTTCCGGAAAATGTTTCACAACCTGATTTTGAATGTCATCCAGGACCGGGCAGAATCAGTGCCGGTTTGTAGGCTGATTGAGTTCAACGATTGGAAAAAGGAAAAGTTTTATAGGTTTCAGAGTTGTCTGATGTGAAAATTGTATGAGGATTTCTCTCTACCTCTGCTTGTTTCTTAAAAAGACTGCAGATTTATTTGAAGAAGAGGAGTCTGTTGATGGTGGAGGCCAACGATGGCAACAGCTGTTTGTCAGTAATCAGAGCATCAGCAAGTTCAAGTGATGAATGGAGGGGTTGGTTTGTCTTCCCTTGATTTTTTCTAATGATGTTCCAAACTTTTTCTTGGAAGTTTTAGATGTCAGCTGGAGCAGAAGTTTCTCCAGGAGACGTATACTGATTTTGTATGTGTGTCTCGATTTCGCACGGAGTTTCTGATGGGCTCTTAGCGTTGGGGACTGAAGGTCGTTGGTTATACCCGACGTGAGCCTGTTGCGAACTTTGAAATTTGTTGGCAGTCTGAATTGAGAACCAGGGTGTTTTTGGCATTTGAAGTTTATCGGAAGGACACAGGAATACAAGCTTTAGCACACTTGAATCCGGGTGTTAGTCAGTGATTCAGCTGGGTCTGGACTCTGAACAACTCCGTGTAGGCCTTCTTTTGAACTAGTGTGCAAAATCAGTGTCCTGGAAAATCTTTTGGAAATAGTGGTTGGCAATAGATCCCAGTTTGCTATTCTTATATTGAGTTTGTGGAGACAGAGGCGGTTTCAGTTAATATGGGCTGTAAAAGAACAGGAAATGGTCACTTCGTGGCAGATCGTCCTGGACAGACCACTCATAGTCCAGGACCAGCGAGGGGTCACAAACCGACAAAATCTAAAGCACGAAATAGAACCTGTGCGGAAGGTGGAAGATAAGTTGCAGATCGTCGTTCAGACAAACACAAATCCAAATCTGAAAGGACATCTCAATTAGCATACCTCTGGATGACATACTGGCACTACCCCTAAGCGGATTGTGACCGTTTAAAGTCACCCCCCAACCGCAAAAAAGTCGAGGAAGTTCTTCTATCAGACTGACACGGTCCTGAGACAACCGGGGGGCCCCATCCAGAAGGGGTGAGATAAAGGAACAGACTGTCACAGTCTTGTGGAGAGTGAATCTCGCAGTACAGCCTGAAGGGAGGGTCGACGAGTGACAGGACTATACAACAAAGTTTTGTGTAGGAGAAGGGCTAACACCGCCCGCAGTCCCAACGGTGGATGTTGTGCTGGTTTTGAAAGAATATTAAACCCGAAAGATTAAAGGTCTTCTGTTTGAATTGAGTTTCTGAAGGAGCCACGGACGGAAGGTTTTAGCGATTGACACAGAAGCTGCATGCTCCCTCAAAGTTGGAATTTAATCCACGGATATTCCATGGATTATTGTATATCCATGGTGCAGAGGCGAAAAGGAGAGAAATCAGGTCATCTCCTCTTTCAACGTCCGCTTCTAATGGAGGGAATTTATTAGGTTAGTTTTAATGGATGGTGGTGGTATTTGGACTGTGGCAGGACTTGGCCCACAGGTGAAAAAGGCCTGGAGTTTGGAGATGGTGGAGGTCTGAATTTGGGAGATGGTGCGAGGTTTCTTCCTCATCTCCACCATCTCCACACTGGGTTGAACTCCTTGCCCGCACGGGCACTGGGGACAGAGGAGTTCGAGGTGCGGGTGGCTGGTTTTTTCAATCTGCCCGCAGCAGATGTTGTAGACTGCTGGGCAGTCTGAGGGGTGGCGATTTTTTGCTCCACCAGGGGCATTCACTGTGGTGTTGGGAGGTGGTGGACCTGCTTCACCGAGCTGACAGATCTTCCTTGCAGGTCAATCCCCCCTCAACCCAAATTCATCAGTCTGGCAGCAGACTGACCGACGTGGAAATTTTCTTTACGGCGAAGCATTATGAAGATGCTGGTGGGCGTTGGACGGCCACAACCTGTTTGCGGGCCTCATAAAAGGAGATCTTCTTTGCTGTTTTAACTCTTTGTATTGTGGATTCTTGAATCCAAAGAGGACAGTTTCTTGAAGAGGGAGGATGGTCACCACGCAGTTTTGCACAATGTGCCGGATTTTGCACGGGCCATCATGGGTTGCCTTGCAGCAAACACGCAGGACCTGGCCTACCTCATGTTGTGGCATCAGTAATTACACAGAGATTTTCAGATAATTTTGCATTTCCTTCAGTAATTCCACGGCGCGTAATAACGGCGTTTTGAACAAATAATGTGTACAAAACTCAACAACATTTTAAACATTGAACAAATAATGTGTACAAAAACTCCAATACCAATTTTTAACATTTTAACAAAAATATAAACAGTAAAAAAGGAACAAAAACAACAAGCAGAATTAAATTACTTGGGATGATGGCTGATGACGGACTCAGGACAGGAGTTTCAGGTCAATTTCAAAGGTGATATACTTGACAGTTTGTAACTTAACAGCAGTCACACAGATGACACACTGATGAAGAACCTAATGTACAAACCCCCCCCCCCCCCCCCCCCCACAAAAAAAAAAAAAACATATGTTGTGTGGAGTGTTGTGTCCCTGTGCTGTGCTGACAAGATAGTGGCGATAATGAAAAGGTCCTTTTCATTTTCGCCACTATCTTGTCAGGCACAGCTCAGGGACAAGGTTGTTTCGCAGATCAGCTCACAACAACAGTCTTTCTTCGTTGTTGATCTCGTCTGTGTGGGTCTGACGGCTGCTCTCGCTGGATTTCGTAAAACGATGTGATCTTTGACTGGAGGCACTCGCAGCTGTTCTTTGTGCATTTTTTCCCGAGTATGCGCTTTGCAGTCAGTTGCTCCCCCATGTCGATGGAGAAGTCTGAATTGCTCACCGGCTGAAATAGAAAGGAGTATACAAATTCCAGTCCTTGACTAGGCCAAGAGTTCGCGTGTATTTTACTCGGAAACACTTGTTTCTTCGTTCTCTCGTTGTGGCCACAGTGGATTTTCGAACCCTCGTCATCGTTCATGCAAACGTTTAGAAGATTTCTCCGCCATTTTCACAATGCGGCAAAAAATTCGAGTTGAAACTTTGTTTCAATGGATGAACAAAAAGCTTCGAATGGGCGCTCAGATGTATTGCGTGTCGTGTTGGCGCACAGCACACATTGACCAATCGCAAAGTCCGAACTATCTGGGGTTTTCGGCTTGAGGCAAGGGGAAGTTACTCTGCGGTCGCGGAAAGGTCTTTAGCAGTCGACAATTTTTCGATGTTGAAATTTGCGTAGTTTTTCAATTATCTTTCCGTAATTTCGCACGGAAAATCGTACCTCCGGAATGGGGGTTAATTTCCGTAAAATTAGGACGATTTCGGAAGGGTTGGCAGGTTGCACCGCACACCTCCTGCCAGAACAGGGTCTCTGACATGGCCAAAACCTCTGGCATCTGAAACACCTTAACGGGGACGGCACATACAGCTGAACATGAACATTGTAGGTAACCGACGTTGATGGACGGAGGCAGCACAGTGGATGCAGAACGTCAGAAAGAGGGTGTTGGTGTCAACTCTCTCTGAACCTTTCTTTACCGTCCACATGCGCACCTCCGTCACACCTTGGGATCCGTTCCGTCTTGATTTCTGCCTCTGAGACCCCTGATAGACTCTCTGCAGCGAATCACACCTTTTGACGAATTTAACTGTTTATGAGGAGTCACCCTGATCTCCTGTCCACTATCTTGGTTGCTCTTCAACAGCTGTTCAGGATTGTTTTTAGATCGACATTGAATTAGAAATGACCATTCCACAACCTTTTTGACTGACTGAGGTCACCTGTAGACCTTGAAAGCCCTTTTTGGATGGCAAAAGGGCTCTGAGATGAAGGGGTCTTTCTGCTCCGTCCTTCCTCCCGTGCAGACGAAGCCAGAAACCTGTTTCTGTCGTACTCAGTATCAGAATTGCTTTGTCTGTTGAAAGTCCCTGAAAAAGGCGGATGCTGCCTTCCTCTTCCTTTTGGGGGGGATATTTTTTGAAAAAGCCATGTGTATTTTATTATATTTCATCCCTCCCTTACCCACCTCCTTGGAGTCCAACTAAGGGGACTGGGCCAAGGATCACTGTCTTGACCCTTCCAGGCTTCAGGAGAGATATACAACAGGACAAAACCTACCAACCCAATCCCCCCGATCATGCCCAACTCCCAGGAACAGAGAGCTGTGCACTACAGGGGTTATCTGGCCAGCGGAGAAATGGCTGTTTTGACCATCGCCCCAAGAAGGGGAAGCCGATTAGTACGCCCGGGCCAAAGTGTACTCCTGTCTAGGAGAGGTCCGAGACAAAGTGATGTGTGAGAGCGCTGGCCCTCTCGTCAATCACCAGGATCTTCATTCCATCTCCGACAAGGTCGCACCGCACGGCCACGCGGCGGATTCTTAAGGAGGACCACAGGAGAAAGAAAAGGAGGTGAGGAAAGAAGACTTGAGGGAGAGACGAAAAAGAAAGAAAAAGATCCGTTAAGAAAGGCAGAAGACAGAATAGGAAAAAGGTGGGTTAACTTTTGTCTGGGCCCTCACTCCTAACCTTTTGACATTGGGAGACCCTACCAGGGCATCAATTCCTACCACGTAATGCTTGGCCCTGTCAGCAACTTGGCTATACAGGCCTTAGCAAGTGTTCACAACTAACCATCTTGCTGAGTTTTGATGCCCCGTAGAAAGCCTGAAAAAGATCCACAGCAGACCACGCATGCTCCGACACGGCAAGGATGCAAACCCCGGAGGGATGGAACTAGATTCCCACTCAAATGGTCAAAAAACCGGCAATCTACGACCTGACATAGACCAGCCTCAGTGTCAAACGAGCCCAGCGACGAAGGTCGTTCAAACAGATTCATTCGCCACCCTGTCAAAAGGGACCACATCACCCAAAGATCACCAGGCACTGCAAACTACAAGAGAATGTGGGACTACACACACACCGTTCGTCGGAGCAGAAAAAATTGTCCAAAGCCATATTTAGGATTTAAAAGAACAGATAAAACTTGAACTCATAAGCTTTGCCAAAGAGAAATTAGGAGTCCCTTGAAGATCGATGCAATCACTATCTACTAAAGTTAAAACATTAGAAAATGAAAAATCACAAATTGAATTCAGATGTTGGCGAGCATAAATGAAATTATTACAGATTCATGAAGCTGGCTTGCCACAGTTCTCCTCATGAGTTACCCATGGAACCCTGCTGTGAACCTGCCAAGTCCATGCCCCTGTTCTTGTTTCCATGCCTTGAGAGGACCAGCCGCTCAAGCGGACGACAACATCACAGATGCACAGATCACCTGTGACTGTCTAAGACCCCCAGCCCTCCACCCCTACCCAACCACCCAGCGGTCAACCAAGTTCCACCTCCGTCAAAGTAAAAAACTCTCTGCACCCAGCCTCTCTTCCACACATTCCCACCTCCCCTTCCCTTGACATAGATGAACACCGTCTCATGCCAGGCCGCCCCTCCCAAGTGAGGACAGTGCTCCTGTTACTCCATCCAGTTAGAAAAGAAATCGTTTTGTCCATCACCATCATCACCTGATCATCAGTCCATTCTGTCATGTCTCCAAAAGACAAACAGCTACTCCAGCCCACCCCATTGCCTCCAACAAACAATCATTGGAAGAACAGACGGGAACTGTTTGTTTATAAGGAGAATTCCACAAATTACATAAACATGGATGCACCAAAATGAACACAGGTAGCTTTCCAAAACAGTTCAGAAAAATCAGTGTGCGGTCTCAGTGGGTCTCTGACATAAAAAACACTGGCTTGAATCCCGTCCACCCAATGCCATATGGTTAGAGGTTTTATTTTGCATGTAGGATTAACGACTGTGTAAGGGAGGAGAGATTACAACACACCAATGGAGGGCTTTCTTTACTCATGATCCAAACGACCTTCCCCAGGCACAGTCGTGGCCTCGTCCATCATCCCGCATGTGGTAGGACATTTAAAGAATCCAGCCATTGTTCTAATCCAACCTAAAGTTCAGACAGTATGCAGGGAAATGTCTGCAGTATTTGTAGGACACAAAGATTCCTATCTTGCTAGAGTGGTGCCCCAGGAAAGACATTGTACAAAATTCCCCTAGCCTTCAGCCCAAAGGTTTGCTAAAATAGCATGGAAACATCAAAGCTGTGTTAGTGCCTCGTCTTACGCACGACTCCGCCCTGCTGCAAGCCACAGATGTTCAATTACAACCCACACGCCAACACACCATCAGCCCCCCATATTTCCGGCCAGCGCTGCTAACCTTCAGCGCTACACTTCGCGTTCGCGCCGAAGCAGCAAAACAGGCCACGCCCCCCTGTTAAGAACCCAGCTTCTCAGATTCCTATGGCCGGCCCTGTCAGTACTCTGTGACTAACGCCAAACGCGCAGAAGCACGGTCCCCAACCACTGCCCACTTACGGCAACCGCTGTTCCCCGCCACGGTGCCCCCCTTCCCCCACTAATCCTCAAGGCATTGCTGAAGCATGTGCGACTTTACAGGCAGCTGTGGCCATTCTTCAGTGTGAAGACTGTCTTAGTAGAGTCATCCTTCCACCACCCACCAGCGCACCCCCCCCCCCCAAAAAAAAAAAAAACAAAAAAAACCACCAAAAACCCCCCCAAAAAATGAGGAATAGACGTGTGTTATACGTACAAAGTAACTTGATTATAAGGTGTGTGTGTGTGTTGTGTGTGTGTGTGTGTGTGTGCGCGCTGTGTGCGCGCTGTTGCGCGCACGTGCGCGCGCGCGTGTATGTTTGTGTAACTTTCATCCTTCCTTGCAGATGAGGAATTAATCCTCGGATATACTTGAAGCATGTCATTATGTTCTTAGAATAATACTATCCTTTTCACATTCGGCATCTTATTGTTGACAGTGATCACCGTAGGCTTGTGCTGAAACATTTTGTTCTACTCATTTACTATCAAGGACCCACTTGTGTTACTAAAGACATTTCGCCCAATGTTCAGGAAATGACCCAGAACTGTGTGGTCAGGATCATATGTGCCTTCTCTGAATGTCAGAATACAATTTGTTTTTCAAAAAAAAAAAAAAAAAAAAAAAAAAAAAAAAAAATAAAAAAAAAAACCGTTCTTTTACCTGCGTTCGTGGATGTACTGAATGGAGATCGCTCCATAGGTGCTACGCATTTGTGCCAAACAGATTTGGGACCTATATAGACAATTTAATCTGTTTATCAGCATATATATGTGTGTTCAGATACATATGAGTGGAGAGTTTCTGTGCGTGCAAAGACAGGATTGTGTTTTTTAGTCTTGCAGTACGCGTCATGTACAACCCGACAGCAAATAGTTGAGTGCACATTATATTGTAGTGCATCTTCAGTTCCTATTTCCGAACCTCTGCTGTGGTACCTAATCTTACCAGTTTGTTTGATTGATTTTTCTTGATTTTTGTTGTTGTTGTTATTGTTGCTGTTTTTTGTTGTTGTTGGTGATTGTTGTTAGGATAAGATAAGATAATGTTGCTTATAGCCCAGCCGACGCAAAGGGCAATATCAGGGGCTGTCACCACGTTAAAATCAACTCACCAGTCATTAAAAAAAAAAAAAAAAAAAAAAAAAAAAAAAAAAAAAAAAAAAAAAAAAACCTTTCACACATTTGTTAAAGGACATCGTCTACAAAGCACGAAACCTTTGTTAAAAATCTTTCTGCCGTAAATCTTAAATCAGTTTAAAAAATGTTAATCTCTCTCAAAAACTCAAGGATCACGTTCAGGACGGGACATCCCTGAAC